>BGNK01001567.1:88192-140213 GCA_003297005.1 Symbiodinium sp. clade A Y106
CCCCTGCCCCCTGCCCCCTGCCTCTCCTGCCCTCCTGTGCTCCTGCCCTCCTGCCCTGCCCTGCCCTGCCCTGCCCTGCCCTGTGTCGAGGGCCAGGTTGTTTGTTGGAAACCCTTACCCAATCCGACATCAGTGCTTGGTTGCGCAATGTGGTGTTTATGCGTGGAACGGCGAAAAGAGAGCAAAAGCCTGAGGGGGGTTTGGGGGGTGAACCCCAAACCCTAATTGAGAATAGTTGGGTGGTTGGGGCGGGACTACATGCTGACGCAAGCGCGCGATAAGTGGGTGCGCCCCCATTTCTAAAGAAGCGCACCCACCGTGCGCACACTGTCTACACACCCTAAAACCCTAAAACCTAAACCCTAAACCGTAGGCCCCCATGTTACTCGGCTTAAAGCGGCCTTTAAGGGGAGTTGCTGTCCGCGCAGGTGGCCGAGTGGCGAGAGCAAAACCCCAGCTATCGCCAAGCCGTGCAGGAGGCAGGTTAGCGCTTAGGGTTTCAGGGTTTTAGGGTCTATAGGGTTTAGGGTTTTAGGGTTTTACGGTTTTAGGGTTTAGGGTTTTAGGGTTTTAGGGTTTAGGTTTAGGTTTAGGCTGGTGGTGGATGCGAGGGGTTGGGATTGTTATTTTGATTTTAGAAACCCTAAGACCTAAGAGTGACCCTAAACCCTACACTCTAAGATGAAACCTTGACTGTACACATTAAACCGCAAAATCTGAAGAGCTAAGGACCCTGGACCCCAAATCTGGCGACCTCAAATTGGCCCTAAACCCTAAACCCTAAGGGCTAACACTGGCCCTAGACCCTAAGCCCAACTCTGTAGAAAAGCGATATGTTGCACACTTCACCAGGCAGCTACTATTCATCGACAGGACACGAAAACCCATTCTGCGCTGCAAGGGCTCCGAATGATTAGTAATATTTACCTTGTATAGTGCCCATAGAACCATAGCATTTATACCCCTTGTAAAACCTTGTGCCACCCGTCTACGATCCCTATCTTGGAAGGTGCAGACGCTCACCTCAGCCTCCACAAGCCTTAGCCTGTCAAGCATGCAGTCCTGCACTGAATGCATAATGGTCGGGGTTTAGGGTTTAAGTTTAGGGCCTGGGTTTAGAGTTTAGGTTTCAGGGTGTAGGGCTTAGGGTTGGATTTAGGGTTTCGGGTCAGGCCTAATGGTTCACTAGCAGGAGTGAGAACAGCACGAACAGCCGTCCCCTTCGCCAGGCAAGAGAGCGGCTGAGGGTGCAATTCAAGAAGTGGGCTGAACTGACACAATGAGCTGCTTGGCAGTTACAACAGCAGTTGACTCTTACAGTATTGTGCATTCATGTCCATGTGACGCAGTAGTGAAGATGTCGGCCTCACTCGTTCCAAACTCTAGCACCAAGATGGCCCACATACTCGCAAAGTATGTTATTACATAGTTTGCACTCCAAGTGCCTCCCAGATGACACCTTTTTAGTCCTATCTTTAGCTCCCCTTGTGTTTTCTGCAAAATTTCCCCAAGGCCCGAGACCCTTGTCCCGTTGTAGTGGCTACGGAGTGTGAGTGGCGATGTCAGAGCTTTTGTTTGGCTGTTGAGTCCACGGTCCACGGCCCAGCAACTCGACTTCGGTGTTGGGGCATCGAATTTGAGTAGGGTCCTGGCTGGGACTGTGAAGCCCTTGAAGGATTCTGCAGAGGAAGCATTGCGCAAGAAGTGCCAGAAGACGGCTGACTGGTCCACCGCGGCCCGAAAGCTCGGTTGCCTCCAGTACAATGCTCTTTTTGTCCACACATGGGGCTGGCCATCAACACAAACGCAGGGTCCCTCCTCGCAGAGCTCTGGCGACCAGCGGGGACCAGGAACCAACTGCACAATCATGCAGAAAAACGGGGGCCCACAACCGTGGAAGATGAGCTATGGGACATCCGGAGACGCTCCATACCGGAGTCCACCCTGCCTCGTTATGATTGCGTCCCTCTCAAGCACCCTAGGAGGGTTTAGGGTTTTGGGGTTTTGGGCCTAAGGCTTATAGACCTCAAGCCATACCCGCACAGGGGTTGGCATTTGGGGTTCAGGTTGTAGGAGTTAGGGCCTTGTGGATATCAACATACGTATAGCCATGGAGCGAAATCCCACAGATGGTAACTGTTGCAATAGATCATCCTTTACACTTTACAATCTTGGTAACCCGTTATAGTACCCTCAGAAGTAGGTCCCCAAAAGCATAATAAGGATGGTCTTGTGGAGCCACATTCCATAGTGCTGGTATACATTATTGCACCCGTATACCCCGAAGCATGAGAATCGGAGTCGAAGCGCTTCTCGCAGCATGCAGTCATCGATTCCCTTCTTGACCCTTTTGTGTTTAGGGTTTGGGGTTTATAGGGGTTAGGGCACTGTTGGCTCAGCGTGTTGATCTTGCTTTTTTGTTTTCCACGTTTCAGAGCTTCATTTGCTTGGCAAGTTTTGTTGTCAGAAACTACCATGAAAGATGAACACAGTATGCAGCCTAGCCATTCGTGTTGCGCTGTTAAGCACATGGGAAGCATGGCGGACCATAGATAGGGTGTAGGAGGCTTGATAGACAAGCTGAAGGTTTTTCGTGCCTAGAGCAACTATACCTTGCAAGAGAAAAAACCTACCTGTAGACCTATGATTGAGGGTCATGTTGCACCCTAAAATTAAAACCCGAATCTCCAGGCCCTGTAACCCCCGCAGGCTCTAAAATGGGGGTTTAGGGTTTCGGGTTTTGTAGTGGTTCCTTAATATGATTATATTTCCCTACTTGGAGGATCATGGGACTTAGTAAGTACGGTTATAAGTACCTTAATTGGGGTTATAAGTAATTATAAGTCTACACTTACTTTAACTATAACCCTAGTTACTAAGTCCCCGGACCCTTTAAGTAGACCCTAAGCCCCAAACGCTTAAGGGGAACCCTACTCTAGACCCTACAGCACCCTTTAAAGGAACCCTAAACCCCAGGTACTAAGTCCCATGACCCTTCCCCCGCAAGCTCTTGCCCTAGCCCATGGAACCTTCAACTTTAGAGCTTTCGCAGCAAACACAGCCGAGGATGGTTACCTGCTGTCGGGATGAGAAGCATCCCGGAAACTATTAGCTCCTGCAGCCCATTCAGCACGATGCCGGCCTATGCAATATTACGCTATTGCATTGTAGCATAGTTGTTCATCATATTGTTTAAGTGTTGTATATATCCAATTGAAATCAACATGTGTGTATGTCGATATATCGGAATATGTGTGTGTATGTATGTATGTATGTATGTATATATACACACAGACATATATATATACACACACGCTGTATATATTACGTGTAATTTGTGGGTGTGGTAGATGTACTCCAAGACTCCAAGTTCATGCAGCCACATGCAACAGGTCCTCGAAAGCCTAGCATGCTTCACTTCTCAGTCCTCAAAGTTCTTTGCAACTATTTCTTCTCTCAGCCTTTAACCCGACACCTCGAATATACTGGTACTACTAGTAAGACCTAATTACCTAATAGGACTGCATTTAGGGTTTAGGGTTTAGGGTATAGTAGCTGTTCAGGAAGACAGCCTCTCAAGTCTTCGGAACCGGGGCCAGCGATGGGCTTCGGACATTGCGCACCCGAGATTAGATGTTTCTATGGGGTACGGGACTGGTCTTTCTGCGGTGGATGCCAGAGCTAGTATGTAAGCCTGAATGGTCAGGAATGTTTTTCTAGGGTTCAGAAACTATCATTGGAATAGAGTGTGATTTACTCAAATCCCTCTTCTGAGTAACTACCAAAGCCCCTGTATTATGCACACGTCTTCAAGTATTTAGACAGTTCACGGTCGGTTGAGACCGTTTGGTCCTATGGGGCGATGCAACACCTCAGGATGGAATTCAGCATGGTCTCCAACGACCCCAGAACCTGGAACATTGGCCCGCTTGAAGAATCAGGGGACCTTGCAATGTTTGGGTTCATAACTGCTGATCGCCGTAACTTGCACTAAATTCTTTCGTTCCTCGTGTCAGACACCCTAAACCCTAAACCCCTAAACCCTAAACCCCTAAACCCTAAACCCTAAACCCCTAAACCCTAAACCCCTAAACCCTAAACCCTAAACCCCTAAACCCTAAACCCCTAAACCCTAAACCCTAAACCCCTAAACCCTAAACCCCTAAACCCTAAACCCTAAACCCCTAAACCCTAAACCCCTAAACCCTAAACCCCTAAACCCTAAACCCCTAAACCCTAAACCCCTAAACCCCTAAACCCTAAACCCCTAAACCACAAATGTGGAAGCTCCGTTGTGCCTCAAAGCAAGACCAATCCTGTAAAACCACTGCTTGGAGCTCGGAATCCGAGGGTTGTTCCCAGAAGTACACCGACAGTTTAGGAAGTTCAGGGCTTAGGGCTTAGACAATTCAGGGCTTCGGCGGTTTAATTTTAAGGGGCTTCGGAAGTTGAGGGTGTAGGGTTTAGGATTCAGCAAGTTTAGGGTCTTTACAGCTTCAGATTGCGCTCGGACACATTACGGCTGTAGAGGTTGCACTGATATACATACTGCGACCCACAACTCTAAGCCGTAAACGTTAACGTGTTTTCCCAATGAAACTGGGCTTTGGAGTACCATACTTTAATGCTTTTTTCTTAAAGGAACCATTATGAAATAAGGGTTTATACTTTTTCTCCCTGGTTACTTAAAAGCCCAGGAAATGTTTCAGCCCTGACCCTAAGCCTTGAATCCTCTCCTTGGAGGATCATGGGACTTAGTAAGGTTATAAGTACCCTAATTGGGGTTATAAGTAACTATAAGTATACTTACCCTGACTATAACCCTAGTTACTAAGTCCCATGAGCCTTTAAGTAGACCCTAAGCCCCAAGCCCTTAAGGGGAACCCTATTCTAGACCCTACAGTACCCTTTAAAGCACCCTTTAAAGGAACCCTAAACCCTAGGTACGAAGTCCCATGACCCTTTAAGTACTTCCGCAGGCCTCACACCGAAAGCCTGAACTGCGGATGCTACGTTGTACTATAGTGTAGGAACCTGATTAAGAAACCCTGAGCCTCGAACCCCAAAATAGTAGGATTCTATATTCATATAAGGAACTCTAATAAAGGCCCAAGGTTTCTTAATCAGGTTCCTACATAAGCAGTACACCTATACTATAGAGCCCTACTATAGATCCCTTATAGACCCCTTTAAGGAACCCTTTAAAGGAACCCCCCCAAAATAGTATAGGTTATTGCATTATTGGGGGGCTAAACGAGAAGGTTGATTCCATCTCCATAGGAGCCTTCATTCCATCGAGGTTTTGATGTTGAGAGCTTCCGGTTTAGGGGTTAGGGCTTAGGGTTTAGGGTTTAGGGGCTTCGATTTTGAATCTCAAGTTCAAGGGTGGGGTTCAGGGTTCAGGGTTTGTGGCTCATGGTCTGGGTTTTTTGGGCTTGGGCTTGGGTTCTACCTATAGTCTGCAAGGTAATTCCTTTGGGTTATTACCTTCTAGGGACATTTTGCTAAACACCTGGTATACAAAAACGGAACTAAATCGGAGACTTATATATATATATATATACATAGATAGGTAGTTGTGCGATTTTGGGCTTCAGGTTTTCATGCAATCTCTGCAACATGGGGTCTCAGCATCTGACCAGCGCTACCGTTTCCTGCGGATTCCATGATTTTCTCTGGGCAGCTGCTATGCGGTGGTTTCCGAGATTCAATTGGCCTGAGCCAGAGATACCAGCATAAGGTCAGCGTGAGGGGTCTGCGAGGTTTATACAAGGGTTTTGCAGACCCCTACATGTAGCTGTAGCTCTGTTTTGGTTGCCTTATTTTGTTATGGTTGAGTCTTCACCGCAACATACACAAGAGGTTGTCTGTGTGGAGGTACTACAATTCAAGATTGCATTTTTCGCAGAACTAGCGAGGTCCCCAACCTTGATTTTCATGGCAAATCAAGTGTCCTGAGACCTTTTTTCTCGGAAACATCCGCGTAGGCCTTGACCTTGTAGACGTAGGATCTTTCAGACACAGCAGTATGGCGCCGCCTCAGTTTGCACCGCGTTATCAGCAGATTTGAGGCACAAGACCACCATGCGAGCTGTTTCAGCTTTCAGCAACGAGGCGGCTGCGTATCTCCGATTTTGAGCACAGGCAGCGTGATGAACAATCGGTCGGAAACTGTCTGGCCATTCTGGATGACGATAAATGATAGCCCATGCTTGACCTGCCACAGACGCGTAGCCAGCATCCCTTTTGCCACTGCGCTGTGCAAAAGCGCGAAGAACGGAAGAGGCACGACCCAGTGCTTTCCTGAGCTCGTTTTTCACAGGCTACTGAGGCCAGATCGCAACGGCATTTAGACGAGGTCTTGTGTGCGTGAGAAAAATGTGCGCGGTTTATTTCCTGGAGAAGACAAATTAAAGATATACAAAGCCATACTGGGGCCTTAATCATCCGAACAGGATTACTAATAGTAATGGGGCTCCTGTAGAGTTCCCGTGCATGGGCCTATACAGCTACAAAATTACCTAACGCTACTTCTCAGGCTTCCTGTTGCAACATATTTTATGCATAGTACTATCATATGCCCCAAGACTTCTTAGGGCCCCTTTATTACTATTACTGCTGGGCCCTAAGAAGTCTTGGGGTATGCATTGGTGGGATATATAGACCTGTGGTGTTGGATGTGGGGGTCGAGAGGACTGATCCTATGGAGGGATCGGCCTGCGTAGGTTTTCGTCTCGGGTTTGGCTCAACATCCCAGTAGGTTTTGGGGTTTAGATTTCGGGGTCAAGGTCCTAAGAACTTTCAGTGACTCTAGTGAAGACGAGTCAGACAAGAAACAGCAGTCGCACTTGCAACAATGAACTTTCAATCCATGATTGCATAGGTGATCCGGAGGTGATGACCAGCTACCCTAAACCCGAAATTCTAAGCCCTCACAGAAACTGCAGCTCTTGATTTGGCCGAGGGTCGTCCGATTAGTCAGCACAAGGGCGGCGAGGCGGTTCCAGGCTTGGCGCTCGAGCAAGCCGGAGAATCCGGCTGGTACTTGGGGAGGACTGGAAGCCGGGTGCTGCCAAGAAGCTGCCAACAGCCCCGTCAATGGCAACGGACGACGACGAGGAGATGTGACTTCGAGGCTAAGAATGAGGCCTAGTGACTTAGGGTTAGGGTCAAGGTTTAGGGTTTGGGATTTAGCTTCAGAATTTTGTTTTGATTAGGGGTTGTTTTTTGCAGAGGCTTGCCAGGTTTGCAGTCGCAGACCAAGGCAAGTTCGTGGCACATGGCTCCAATCCAAGATCCCATTCTCAAGACTCGCATGATAGGGTTTAGGGTTTAGGGGCTCAGGGTTTAGGTTATAGGGTTTGGGGCTTAGGTTAGGGTTTTGGGGTCCGATGAGAGCTTGGAAACCAAACATCGACAAAGCCTCCGAAACCCAATGGACGGTATGCGCCCCGCCGCCAATTCCTCACATGGCCGCGAGTTTCGGGATTCTGCAGAACATAAGGTTGTGTCTTTCTACGTTCTGGGGTTATCGGTATGATCATTACTCCAAGCAGCAGCTCCACACGGAGGATTCTTCAATTGGCTGTCCGTAATCGGTTCGTGATTGCACGGATCGCACTTCCTTTCACGGGTCCAAAACCCAGAGGGTCCATATAGACTACCATTATGGAATCAGGTCCCCAAAACCATATTAGGGATGGTCTTTTGGGACCTAAGTCCATAACCGTTGTCTATATGGACCCTCTGGGAAAGAATGAAAATGGGGATCCTAACGTAGTTAACCACCAGCCCCTTAGGACAGTGCGATGCGAAGCAGTGTAGGACCACTGGGTTGAGGTCATACCGTTTTGGAGTTTAGGGTTGAGGGTTCAGGGTTTGCAGAGAGCTTTAGGTTTGGAGTTTAGGGTTATAGTTTCTAGGATGCTAGGGATTCTATTGGAGTTTGGGTGTCATCCTCCAACCCAACTTCATCTCGTTGGGCCGGAATCCATAGCTGCCATGGCTCCTAGACCTCCTCCTTCTCTGCAATCCTAGCAATACCAGAACCCCAAACCCAAGACGGTAGTCTGAAGCCCCAATATCCCCGAACCCGAAACCTTAAACCTCGATCCTGCCATGACTTTTCTGCCGGGAGTCATGGACCATAGAGGTTCAACTTCGTGTATTGCCGTAGATTTCTGAGCGGGAGATAATGGATCATGTAGCATAACAACACCCCCAAGCCCTAAACCCTAACCCCAAGCCGGCCCCACTGGGGCCCGGCAGTGCTCAGTAAAATAATGGCCCAACACCTATAAAAGGCGATTATTCTGCTTTTGGGGTCCAGGTGAACCCGAATACCCATGACCTTAACCCTTCAAGCACCTAAATACTCTAAATCCCGAACGAAACCCTGTAGCCTATGACCTAACCAGCTTATCCTTCCACTCGGCTATCCGCCCGAGCAATGGCACGGTCCAATGAAGCGCTTCGCGAAGCTCCGCGAGAAGCAGCCGAGCCCTTTTTGAGGGACAGCCAGGTTTATAGGGGTCAAAGGGTCTGGTATAGGCCTAATCCCCTAAACCCGTTAAGCCGCAACGCTGTTCCATTGGTATTCAGAGCCCTGCATCCTGCAGGGAGCAAGTCCTGGGATCTGTGGAAGAGAGTCAAGCCCTCCCCTCCCCTGAACCGCCTCACCACCAAAGCACGCCAAAACCGCGGGCGACCCAAAAGTCCTTCCAAAATCGCTCGGAACCGCTCGAACTCGCTCAAAATCGCTCCAAGAACCAAGGAAATCCAAACCAAGTTGGAGGGGTTACTTGGGGGCGTTTGCCGGGGTTGCTTGAGAAACATTTAGTACACCCTCCACCTGCAGACCCTGAACCCTAAACCCTAGCCCCAAGACCCACATACACGCTCGACCCCGGACCTGCCGGAGGAAGTTTCAGATCACGGTATTTCGCCTGCCGCTGATGCCACCGTGCGAGAGCTCAGCGAAGGGCGATTGCAAGTTAGGAGGGTGTGTTCTAGGATGTTCCATGGATTGGGCAAATAGCTTTGGGTCTTCGGTAGTGTTTGAAATGACTATCAAGGTGTTCAAGGGCTTCCTAGACACTATAGACCGTTTTGGACGGTCGGAAGTGATGTAGAGTCGATCGTTGTATTCGAGTTTTGATTTCATTTCTGTTCATACCCGGAACAAAGCTTGAATCACCGAACATGCAATGAGCTCCCGGATGTTGAATTAACCGAGTCCCTGTATAAGCATTCCATGAGATTTTTAGACGACGAAGTATTTTGAGGAGGCTGGTTACCGATGTAGTGGGCTATTGTCCCTTGATCGTCGCATTGCAGTGAAACCCCTGTACAAGAACCTCATTCCGCGAAGGTAGCCTACCCTAAGGTTCTTAGCTACCATTACCTTTGAAATTTCCAGCTGAGAAGTTAGGGTAGGCTGAGGTTCTTATCCATGTTCTTATCTAGACGCAGCGTGTGCCTTGAGCCAAAATGGCCGCGGTGTCCACCTTTACCTACCCTCCCCCCCGGCAAAAACGAATTAGTGTCTGACACTAATTCGTTTTTGCCTTTGCCCACCCCTGCCCCGAACCCCACCCAGACCCCTGCCTGTCGCTGCCCCGGGCAAAAACGAAGTAGTGTTTGCGACTAATTCGTGTTTGCCTTTGCTAACCCCTCCCTGCCCCCAGCCCCCCACTGCCCCCGCCACCCGCCCTGCCACTCCATTATTGGCCAAAGAGAGCTGCTCATCCTCATACATGCATTGGCCAGGAACCGACAAATGAGAACCTATCCCCCTACGGTTCTTATGTCCGGTGTGTTCATAACCAGCCCAGCCACAACGAAACCACTTCCACCCAACATAAAATAAGAACCTGACCCTGGAAGCTAGGGTACGCTAAGGTTCTTAAATTAGTGTTGAAGCAACCTGAATTTTGTGAATCCCGCCGAAGGTAGGGGCTCAGGTTCTTAAACCGTGGGGTCTTATACAGGACGTTCACTGTAGTTCAAACCTTCCAATGAACGCAACACAACCCTATGAAGCAATATGAGCATAAAAGATGCCATAAAACTGCATATTTGCTATTAATCCCTTTTCGCGGTTTGTTGTGACCCCATGTAAAGCCCAATGCAACCCTGCTAAACCCTGATCCGTATTGTTGTTATTGAGCCGTGTAGCGACTCTCTAAGGAAGGTATGTGCCTCCGGACCTGCATTATACTGTCTTTAGGTTTAAGGTCATAAGAGTAGGGCAGTCTTAAAACCGTTTGAAAAGGCCCAGCTAACTGCACATGCTGCAATATATAGACCCAAAGACCTTTAGTATTAAAGCATTGCACTTAAGCCCAAGAGATTGCTACCTGTAGCCCAAGCAACCTGCATGATAAGGGTGAATTTTGATTTCCGTTTCATTCTATTCGCTGGTAGGCTATTGTCTGAGAGCCGCGCATAGTTGACCTTAAACACTAGACCCTCAAGCCCTACACCTCAAATCAATTAAACAACCAAACTACTGTCATAGACGGTGTTTTTGGTGATTTTACGGCATACAGAACATACCAAAAATACCATCACCAACACCGAAAAACACCACCAACAGACCAATAAGATGCCATCAACATACTCGAAAGCACTGTTTATGGCAGCACATGTCCTCGGTGTACCGGATCAAGGTCTAGAGGCCTCAGAGGCCTAAGGGTTTACGGGCTCAGGTTTTGAGGCATGGAGGCGACTTGAAACTGTAGGCCCCAATCCATGACGGGACCCGATCGCGAGAACCTTGCCCCAAGTGTCCCCAACCCTAAACCCTAAATTCAGAAAACCATATGGGAGTTTCCGACAATAGGGGACCCTAATGTCCTAGATAGTAGGATCCTTATTATAAGGACCCCCAAATAAGGTACCCCTAATTTTCGGAAACTAAAAACCCTAAACCCTTTATAGAACCCTTATAGATCCCTTTAAGGAACCCTTAAAGGACCCCCAAATAAGGTACCCCTAATTTTCGGAAACTCCCATATGCCTTTCTGCCTTCGCCTCAAAGCCTCAACACCCGAGCCCGAAGACTCTCAAACCTCTAAGGCCTCCACCTGATCCTTCGAGCCCGCTGAACTGGTAACACAGAAATCCATAAACATATGGAAAATATGCAAAAATGTCAAAACAAAGACAACAAAACCACCTAAACATACAAAACGAAACAAGATTACACAACAATATGCAAAAGTGCTTGAAAATCAGAAAAATCCCAAAACTACAAAAATACGAAAACCATGTCAGGCAATGCATTGATGCAAAAAATACCAAAATACACGACAACACAACAAAAACGTAACTAAAACACTAAACAACACAAATTTGGATTGTCGGTCTGCGCTATTTTCGTTTACTCGGACCCGGACCAGGCAAGCTGGCAACGGAAATTCTGCCCCGTTGTTTTGGCAGTGCTCATTTGAAGCACCGGCAGGTGCAGAACTGTGGCGCATCCACCCAGAATGGAAGCAAACCTTGCGTACTCGCTTCTTGCATCGAAAGACGTGATGTGGTGCAGAAGGTCTAATCAAGACATGGCATGTTTCGTTTGTTTTCCTAGGTATATGTTATGTTATAGTGAATTTTGGTACTTCCTGGTTTTTTGTATTTCTGGTATGTTTTCGTATGTTGTAATAATTGGGGGCAACCCAAGAACGAACCTTCTATCAAGGTACCTAAAGAACAAAGCCTAAACCAAAAACGTCCACTGCAGGCCGAAGACGAGGTGGCCTCTGATCCCGCCTCCCGCGCGCTGCAGCGGAGGCCGTGGGGTGTGAGTATTCCTAAGGGTCCATGTGGCCTTAAAGTAGTCCCTATTTAGGTACATTGGGGCCAAAGTATATACTCTTTGGGTACATGGACCCTTAGGGTCCTGTGGTTCGGGGTTTAGGTTTAGGGCTCATGGTTTGCCTAAGTGTTTTCTTGTGTAGGGTGTGAGGAGGGTGTTACAACTCTACGAGGAGGCATCCTCCGTATGGCTTCAGGTTTACACTGCTTCGGTCGGGTTTCTTTGAGTCTTTAGATACCTACCTTTGGTTAGTAGGGAATGGAAGAATGGTAGTAATAGTAGTTATAATTGTACCCCATTCCTCCATTCCCTACTAACCAAAGGTAAGGATAGTAGTTGTTGCATCCTGAATGTGGCCTAGGGTGCGTCTTCCAGCACCCATCCAAGTTGGTTTCTTCTCTGCTCTGATGAGCTTGGGTTTGGCGCTTAGGGTATTTAAGGCTTAGGGTGTGGGATGTTCGGAGGGTGTCGAGCCTCGAGATTTGCTATCTGTCCGTCCCAGGTTTTGGGCTTCGTGTCCTTGAGAGGTTCCCGCAGGAGGTACTTGGAGGATCATGGGACTTAGTAAGTAAGGTTATAAGTACCTGAATTGGGGTTATAAGTAATTATAAGTATACTTACCTTAACTATAACCCTAGTTACTAAGTCCCCGGACCCTTTAAGTAGTGTATGAGAAGCGGCTTTCGATCGGAGTATACCTATTGGCTTCGGACTTGTTATTATAGAAAACCAGGTACCCCAGAAAAGGGGTAGGGTATGACCCTATATGTAGTGTCTGAGAGGATCGGGTAAGTGTGGCCTCGGCTGTTCCATGAGGCGTTTGGCTTAGGTAAGATGGTAGTAGTGCAGGTTGGTCGTATTAGGTACAAGGACCCTAAACCCTAAATGCTAAATCCTAAACCCTTCGGTACTCCCCTTGGTATTTTACCCTAAACCCTAAACCCCTAAACGTAGGGGGTTGGACGGGGACTTGGCTCGGAAGTCGGAAGCTCACCGAAGGGAGTTAATGTAGGGGCCTCCATAATTACCAATACTGTTTTGGGGGTTCCTTATTAGAATTATAGTATCATGGGCCCCGAAACCCTATTAAAATTGTTAAGGTCCCTACAGTATCATTTTGATCTGCCGATACAAACGAGGTCTGATTAATTAGTGATTAGTGGCAGCATTGCATTGGCTTCTCTGTGACAACTTCAAGGTCACATGCCCTACACCGTATCCTGATGATTAAGGCCCCTATATTAGCCTGTGGAAGCCCGGTTCCCTCCGTGAGTTCCTGACAACGGGTCGATGGCTTCCAACGTCTTCAGGGGATTTCTGGGTTCTTGTTACTAGAATTTCGTCAAAACTCGCTACTGCTCTAAACTGACTGAGGTAAGGTTCCTTGGCAAGCATCCGGCCTTAGCATTCTAAAAGCAGCTGATCCCGGCAACCTCCTGCAGATCTCGTTTGGGAAGTTTCGTGCACGACGCCTGTGAGTGCAATAAGGCTGTCTCCCTGTTAACCTACACCAAGCTTCACAAGCCTAATATTGGGCAAGACGAGCCGTAAATCCGATGCTCATACATTGCTCAGGAGCATGCCTTGTAACTCTTTTGCGTAAAAATTCCAGGAAGCCAGGATTCAACGGACCAATCTTAGCCTAGCGGAGCTGTCTGGACCTGCAATTCCAGAGCAAGGTGCTCGTGTACACAATATAGAAGCTGAACACCTACGAATACTTCTCGGATTCTCTAAAACATACCCAAAACCCTGGTCTGCAGATACGGGGAGGAGCTAGGGACCTTCCGGCTAGTTTCTCCATGCAGGCAAAGGCGTGCTGCGCAGCACCTGTGCCCAACAGTGGGGCTTCCTCCAAACCCTAAGTGGGTTTCGTTTTCAGAGCTTCGGGTTTGGGGTTCCGGATTCAGCGCTGTGAACTTAAGATTTGCGGGCCCTGGTTTTGCGGGGCGCTTGTCCAGATTCAGTCATCGACGGCTCCGACCTAGGATTGATTGCCGTAAACCCCAAATTGTGCCTTGTTGAGCAAAAGCACATGCTTTCTTCTAAGCGTTTTTTGCGCAGCCGCAGGTTGCATGTTCCAGCTAAGGTCCTTCAAGCGAGGCATTTCAGGGTTCGTGACCCCAAAGCGCAAACCCCAAACCCAAACCCCAAACCAAACCTTTAAAAACCCTAAACCCCCAGACCCCCCAGCTCTAACCCCAATATGTCTGAGAGCCTAAAACACTGAAGCCGGACAGGGCAAGAAGCATCAACCTAGGATCTAAACCAGGGCTCCAGAAACGTCCTAAAGAGGTTCGTCTACTCTGGGTTAAGCCTTGCAAAAACGATAAACATCCGAGCCTACACCCCAGATTTGTAGAATCCTCATCGGTGAAGGCCCCCTAAAAACGATAAAGCCCTATACATAATTAAGGCCCTAAACCCTATAACCCCTAGAGTCAACATGCATGAAGCAAAAGCACAGTAACAACCCCAACTCCCATGTTTAACCAGTTGAAGCAACTCAACTCGTGTACTACAAGCAAAAACGACACGCTACACACAACCCAGGCAGGAGAGGCGTAAAGCCATCCGAAATCGCCTCTTCCAAGAAGCGATCCTCGGAACAGAGCTGTAGAGGTTCGTAAGGGCTGGGAGGCGGTTTCGGGTTTAGGGTTTTAAGAGTTTCATAGCGCCAGCAGGAGTTCATAGGGCTATGTCTTGTTTTGCAGGGTTTTAGGATTTGTTGAGGCCTTCATACTGCTTTATGAGGGTGTTGTGGTCAGAGCTTCAAGCTCTGGGTTTGCAACGGCGGCCGCACCACTACTGCTCTGACAGACGATAAAGCAGATCAAAAACCCCGTGTCCTTAAAGAGCTTGATATTTTGATTCCTGTTGCAAAGGTAAACCCCCTAAACCCCAAACTCTAAACCCTAAAACCCTAAACCCTAAAACCCTAAACCCTAAACGGGTCTGTTAATCCAGGGGCCTACATGATGGTAAGGAGGCTTTGGGGCTCGCCACTTCTAGGGTCTAAGAGCTGGGGGTGTAAGGGCTTTATAGGGCTTTTGGGGGGGGTATAGAGCCGAGCTGTACCCAGAGATCCCAATACCCCTTAATTTAGGAGTATACCTTAAATTATAGAGGCCTTAATATAAGGATTTAAGGTATATTCCTCAATTAAGGGGTATTGGGATCTCTGGGTAGGGCTTCAGGGTTTTAAGGGTTTGGATTTTGAGCCCCGCAGTCAGGGTATTGTGCTGAGCCTTGGGGTCAGAATACGCATAAGCAGATGGCTTGTTTTAGGGAGTTCAGCGTGCGGGGCTTAGGGGTTTGTTTTGCCTGTTGCTGATACCACCACCTCAACCGCTATTCCTGATACCACTCTAGGTATCGACTTGGGATAGTTCTTAAATTTACCTTATTGCTTCTTTCGATGATTTGGTCCGAGAATCACGAGATACCCCTGCGGGTCCATCTACTTCTGTGACCTACTATACTATATAATGGTGTATACTAAGGCCATATACGTACCCCTATACGGACCCAAGTAATTGCTAATCTAGGTATATGGACCCTCAGAGCCTCAGGGCATGCCAAGCCCAAGCCAAGCCGGGCAACCGTAGCGACTCTGCACTAACTCTGAGGCAACAAGCAGTAATAGGCACGCTTCTTTTATATTGCGGGCCCCCAGTAATGCGACTATCAATACACGGCATTAAATGGGAATAATCGTTCACCCTGAACCTTCCAAGACTTGCAAAGCTCAGGAACATCCATGGTCTCCGTTCCAAGGAGTTTGAGGTTGATCTCCTCCTAGGTCGGGTGGCAGCAGGGCGGTGGGGCCGAGGATTTAGTGGCTCCTTTTGCAAAGTGCGGGGTGTGATTCCCTAAATCCTGATACAACCGTTGTAGAGTTTGTAGTGACCGTGATTATAGTAAAGCGTCTACAATAGTAACAATGATTTTCCTTGCATACTTGAGTCCAGCCCAGAGCGCCCACCATGCCTTCATGAAGGAGTGGCGGCTTATATGTGAGGGGACATTCCTGAATTCACTGGCAGTTAGGCTTTTCGGATAAAAGTGTGTTTCTTGATTTGTTTTTGTTGTGGACTCTTTGTCTGTGTCTGCTCCGTGTGAGGCTTCGTTTCGGCCCGCAACCCCGGGACAACCGATGCCTGAACCTTAAAAACAATAGTCATAACGAACATTGCCAATGACAATGATTGTAATTATAATCATAGTCAGAATAGTAACAAAGACAATAGCGATAATAGTAAGAATAAATATTATCATAATATACTCATCACAATAATAATCTAAAGCCCTCGGCCAACTGGGGCCCGTCGTTCCAAATCTACAGCTTTTAGCCATTTGGAGCCCCAGACATGTTAGCTTCGCGTGCCAGGGGAGCGCCTGTGCGGTGGCGAGCCGATCCGTGTGAAACTGACAAAGTGCCTCTGTGGCAGCTCAGTCAGGCTTTCGCTTCGGGTGTTTTTTTCGGGATTGCGTCTTTGAGGTCGCTTTGCGGTGTAGGGTCATAGTTTGAGGCCTTCGGAACTCGTGTGCAAAATCGTAGGTATAGGTCTAGGAATGATATTCAACGTTTAGGGGTTTGGTTGTCCGGGAGTCGTAGCGTCGGCTTGGAATCCTTCGCCATCCCAAAATTTCAAACTTCCGTGTCCACATTCTGAAGTACAGCACGCTGTTGGTTGGGGTATGAACGGTTTAAGTTTCGGGGTTTAGGGCGTTTGGGCTGTCTTTTGACTGGCCCAGGTGCACACTTGGACCTGTAAGAAAAGTCGCAAATTTGCAGACAAGAGCAACCTTAACCCTAAACCATTGTAGTTTCTCTTCTGGCCTTGCTGCAATCTTCCCTAAATCCTAAACCCTAGGGCTCCAAGTATACAAATAGTATCTACTTCGGGGTCTAAAGTCTGTACAGAGTACCTACTTTGGGCTATTTGGGAGTTTCCGAGAATTAGGGGGTACCTTCTTTGGAGGTACGTATAATAAGGATCCTACTATTTCAGGTACTATATTATGGGTCCCCGATTTTCGGAAACCCCCATTTGGAGCCCCAAAAAACCCTAAATGAGCTGGACTTTGCCCAGTGTAGCAAGGGTTTCGAACCGGAGATCTGGTAGCCCAGAACGTCAGCCACCGCAACACCACTGAACACCAGATCCCTACACCCCCAAATACTAGTACTATAGAAGCATTAGAGTATCAGTTTAGTATTGCCACAGTGGTAATATAGCACTATACCCTACACACCTATAGCTACTTGTAAGACTGTAAGCCCTAAAGGGCCTAGACGCCTATACCGCCTATACCCGCTAAGCTCTCAGCCGCAGGACCATCTCCCTATGTCGGCGGCTACTGATGAACATTTTCACCTGCGGTCTCTACGAGCTGCACCTTGGCCTCGGGAAATATGTGGGAGCTTCATGAAGGGGAGCTTGATGTGCGTGTGTGTATATACATATACCCATTCTTGCATGCATACATACATACGTACAGATATTGCGTTTATGTACCTATAGAAACACATGCACGATGCACGCACAAACATTTGTAATGACACATCTTATGTGTGCGTGTCCATGAACCCACTGTATAGGTAACTCCGCTCTCAGGGACCCTGAACCTAAAGGGTCCAAGTACCCAAATAGTAGGGTTTCAGGTCCCAAAATCCATACTCTGAATGGTTTTTGGACCTTGAAGCCCTACTATTTGGGCACTTGGATCCTTAGGGGAACCTAAACTTCAAGCCCTGGGTTAGCCTCCAGGTGGTTCCGCTGTTGCGCTTATGGCAGCCGGGTCTTCGACGTGGATGCCAGGCAGGTTTCTGCGGATTCGAGGTTTAGGGCTTGGTCTTGGGGTTTAGGGATGTGTTCACATCATTTTTTAAAGGTCTCTGTCTTCACAACATAGCAAACGTGCGTGAATTTCGAGGTCTAGATCTTTCGGATTTGTCTGGGAGCGACCAACAAAGGAATGCATGTTTTCTGCGTACTTTATTGTGACTAGTTCAGTATACAATGTACAAGTTCCCAGCAGGAACGCAAAAGCTCCCATGTCAATCCCTTAACTCAGCCCTCAGCCACATTCACATCTTCAGTTCAGCCACATTGACATCTTCGGTTCACCCCCGAGGACTCAGCATGACATAGTTGCCAGCATCCCCCGAAATCGCTGGCTTGGGCTACTCTTGCGAAATCCGCAACGAGATCCAAAACTTCTGCACAATCCGCAATACCCAAAGCTTGAAACCTTACCTTCAGCCCTATCTATAGTCTCCATTGCAGTTCCTTTTTGGTCTTGGGAAAGCAAAAACGGAAACACCTCCATGAATCTTTAACCCCAAACCCCAGAATCAGAAACCTCAAGCCCCAAGTTTGCGTGAATCTGAAACCCACCAGAAGCCTTGTAATTGTCTTATAGTATTTCTAGGGTTCCATATCATAGCTTTGGTATGATGGACCCCGAAACATTAAATTCAAAGGCCCCGGCAATACCCGAAACCCTTACCCAGCTTGGCTTTCTTGTATTCCAGTCTTTAGGATTCCTCGTCAGCTTTGCTATGTTTTGGTATCGTGTACCCCCGAATCCAAAGATCCCTTTTTTTATGCCGCTTTTAATCCCAAACTAAACCCTTAGCCTGATTGGCTTTTGTGTCCCAGGATCGCGGTCACGACCATGGGAAGGCTCCTACTCTGGACCCATACGGCGGGTGGGGGCGGACTCCCGTTATCGCAGCACTGCTGCCGCCACGGCCCAAGCGTTTAGGGCTTGGGTTCACTGTAACCCTCAAAACCTAACATAATGAAGGACTTATACAAGGAAATTAAAAAAAGAGCTCTAAAAGCATGCAGTTTTCTTAGGGTCCCAGGAAGGGTTTAGGGGCCCAATCCCGAGAATTTCCAGCTCCAAAGCCCCAAACTTTTGCAAGCCGACTGCAGCTCCACCCCAGGCGCGATCACGCGGCCGGCCTCGATTGTGTACGTTGCACTCTTTGCTGCTTGACTGTTGAATTAGAGCAAGGAGGCTTAGGTGTAGTTTGTTGGTGAAAGTTCGAAGGTTTAGATTTTGGGTTGAGGGCTCCGGTTGTAGTGGGATTCATGGAACTGAGGGCCTTGATAATCTCAGCCTACCCGACTGCAGAGCTACGGTTGAGGTTTAGGGTTTAGGCCTCAGTTCCTGAACCCAATTGCTCCTTTCCCATCGCTTCCCTGAAACGAAGGGCTGATCATCATGATGTTTGCTACACATGGGTGGTTGTCAAAATTGTGGTCCCTTTTGGGGTCCTTAATATAATACGGCACCTAATATTTAGGGTACCCAAAAAGGGACCATAATTTTTGACAACTACCCACCTGGATCCCTGTCAGGCACGACATCTTCATCTTCTTGGGAGTCTTTTTGGTGGGTCTGGGGAAGGCACGGGTTTTTGAGACATACTGTAGGGGCCTTAACAAGTAACATAGGCCTTCGGGGTATGTTATAGCATAATTACAAAAGAAATTCTCAGGAATAGCACTGGTAATTTGTAAGGCTTGCATATTATGTGGGCTGTAAACCTTTTAGGTTTTTACTCAAGACTCGGACTCCAAGGTTTTGTTCTTTGCTTTCGGCCCTGTGACGCTGCAGGGTGCCGCCTCCCCAGCTTCTGCATCATGCAAGTCTTTGCTTGAGATGTCGGATGTCGGGTTGAGGGTGTCGGGTTGAGGGTGTGTGTGTGTGTGTGTTTACTAAGGTCTATGCACCCATATAGTATATACTATATCCTATATAGGGACCCCTTTGGGGCTTAAGTATATACTATATGGCTACATGGAGCCTTGGGGTTTGTGGCGTCTGCATGCTGTCAGCATGAAGTTATCGCGTCTAGACCCTACTCCTTAACGCGGAGCAGAAACTCGGGAATAGTGTTTTGCAACAGAGCTTCTCTCCCGCAGTCATTCTAGTCAGTCTCTGTTTGAATAAACACCACGTTCTTTTGATTTCGTTCGGGATTTGCACTCTATAGGGTTTAGGGCTTATAGGGTTTAGGGTTTAGGGTTGAGAATTCGCTGAGCTCTAAAGCGAGCATGCTCTGACTGCGCATTGGCTGTGCCGAGACGTTCTCACGCCTGAAGCATGTAAGGGCACCTAAAGCCTAGATGCCTGTGGGGTTGAAAATTTGTGGCTGATTACAAATTATGTTGCCGTGGTCCTCCTACACAAGCTCTCGGAAGAGATTGAATCTCAAACACTTGGTAGCTGAGTAGATAGCCTTTAACCTTTTTGGGGGTTTACTGAATCCTACCATACTTCAAAAGGTTAAGCTTTTTTGGGCTATTACTCAGCACCTCAGAACACAGTCCCAGGACATACTACAGATTGGTGGCATTTTTGCCTGGGTCTTGGCATGGCTTTCCGCCCCAGTCCAGTGATGAGCAGCAACGTCGGATTCTGCAGACAAGTCTTAACGGAAGGTCTGCTGATTATTCGCTTGAGTGTTTAGGAAGAGATTCCACATATACTAGTATTCTGGAAGTAGGCCCCCAAAACCATAATAAAGACTGATCTTGTGGGACCCGATTCCATAGTGGTAGTATATGTGCACCCGCTGGGTGTGCACAAGTGCACTGAAGAAGACCCCTCACCGTCTCCCTGAATGGCCTGCATGTAGAGCCCGCCCTCTGTTCTAATACCGCGGCTTCCCTAAAGGCCGAAGCCGGAACTCAGGGTTTAGTAGGGTTTAGGGGGTTTGTGTGTAAGGTTTAGGGTTCATCGGTTTATGTAAGGATTAGGCTAGGGTTTATCGGTTTATTGTTGAGGTTTCGATTCAAGCCCCAAAATCCTGTCGCGGCGTGGAAACTCGTCTGATCCACAGCAGGAAACTTACGCTGCTTGAACCACTGAGATAAAGGCCAGGGAACAGAACCACCGTTCTGGTATCACTTTCACGTTGTCATAGTTTTCGTGAAGCCTTAGACTAGCCTGTGGGGTTAAGTAAGTAGTGCGCAAGCCAGCTTTCTGTGCACCTGGGCTTGACGGAGAAGGGCCTCGCCATCAGCAGAGCTACCGCTAACAGCTCACGGACATCAATGCCCTATTCGAAAGGCTCTGCCAACATGCCTCGTCACGAAATCCGACACTGCAGCAACAAGAAAAGCAAGAGTGGCTGCACTGGTACTTAGTCAAACACCTTGCGCCAGTGTTGAAAACAATACAGCCAGCTCCCAAACGCTGGTAGCGACAACAGCAACTTATGTCTTTGCAACAAGACAAATTCAGCCTTATAAGCACCCTTGCAACCCGAATCCCTTGCCTCGACACCGAGAGCGCGACTGCTCATGCAGGCTGGCGTCATTGGGCTGGCAGCTGTTGTTGTGTCCCTCGTCTTATCAGAGGGCCCCAAGGGCAGGTGTTGTGTAGGAAGTTTGTCCATGAGTTTTCACCTTAACCTTCAGGTTCCAATTTCTCTGCGATGCCCATGACACAAAGGAGGCCTTTCACAGCAAAGAGCCGGCGCTGAGCCTTTGGCCGTAGGCCCGGAGCCGTGGCTCCGGCCTCGGGAGTTCCATGTGGCCGATCCCTGAGGGGAGAAAGCAAGAACGGTTCCTAGACCGACCTTATGGCGACAAGTTTAGAGTTTGGGGTTTAGGGTTCAGGGTACTTCTAGCCCAAGAAAATTCTGTAGGGACAGCTCAAGTCCGATTGAGGGCTCAGCTAGAGAGTTTAGGATCCTGACACCCGCTTTCTGATGCTAGCTCCTTAAGGTCCAGCACTGCAGAGTCTCAGAAGCTCCATGTCGACGACCTGTTTCAAAAGTCCACAGGTTGGCGAGTGCCTGCAAAAAGGTGATGAAGGTGGTGTGTTTGAGGCTTTCTGCATTTTCAGGGCAGGGTATACGGGTATACCTGAGCATTGAAGAACAGGAGGAAGGACAAGTGCATCCGATCGCATAGCCCTGAACCCCAGCCAATGATGTGGTCTCCATCTCCACCTGACCGCCTGTACAAGAATCAGCTTGTTCGTGGATCTAGAATGCAAAACCGGAGAGAAATCTATATAATCTAGTCATCACGTCGCAGAATGTATTTTGAACATGAAGACCAAGCCAAACCACGCAATTGACCGGTTGCAGCCATGGAAGCATGAGTCCGTTTTAGGATTCAACTTCCGTGAGAAAATGCGGACGAGCATGTGGAGTGGACCGTTCAGTAGTCACGAAGAAAGGTGTTTGCGGATCTGGGACTCAATGCAGTTAGTCTCCTGGCTTTAAACATCCCTAGATTCCTTGCTCCATAGACCCTAAACCCATGAAGTTGCCTAGCAAGAAGGACCCGGAGTGCTTCTGGCTCGGACGAAGAAAAATTCAAGTTGTTTTACGAGGTGCTTGTAGGTACAGGGTTGAATAAGGCCGGCTGTAGGGGGGTGCGTGCACATCGTGGTACGTATTGCGGTTTTGTCGGGCTTAGGGTACACTTTCAGGATCATGGAACTGAGTAGGTGTGTTATAGCTGAAATTATAGCTGGGGTAGTAAGTATCCGGATTTGGGCGGACCCTGTTGATCTAATCCTCGGCGCGGGCTTCTGTTCAGTATTGGAAGGTTGTTCTTTCCTTGCAAGTTGATGTGTCTGTTGGGCCGTCACAGCATCTCCTGAGCCCGAACCTTGGAAGTTGGATGCTCTAAGGTTTTGGCAGTGGCTTTTTGAGCCTGCGGCCCAGCGATCTGGGGTCGTTCGCGGGTTTGGGTGTGGGGCACTATGTCATGTGAGCCGTCATAAGTTCATGTCTAACGGACAGTCAAAAGTAAGGCTCGATGCAGGGATTCGGCGAACGGCTATACCTGCCTGCCAACAACACCCAAACCCAAACTGCCAGTAAGTTAGCTTCGAGAGCATCCAGATTCCAGGGCAAACACGGATTTTCAGGTGTCTCGGGTGTAGGCTTCAGGACAATTACTCACGTGAAGTCTCCAATGTAGCTCATGTGTTGGGCTCACCATAGCTTCATGTTTAGGGTTTACGATCCTATAGTAAATAAAGTAGCCAACAGAACCTACATCGGAGACTGCAGGTAGCGGATTGCAACTTCCAACAAACGCATTTAAGTCCCAGCCCAACAAGACTGTAAGCACGGGATTTGTTCCTCAAGCTTACTTTGCGACAGGACTTCTTCTTATATGATGAACGATGTTCCTGTACTCCGGGGCATGGGCTCTCTGGTCAATATATGCAGTTCGAAAAAGAAACGACCAAGGTTTAACACTGGACCCGAAGTAGTGGGATGCTGAATGCAACGACTTCTTGATATAAGTTAATCGTCAGAACTCCCAACCCAGAGCCCTAAGCCCTAAACCCGGTACCCCACTACACATTTAACAAAAAACAACGGTACCCCAACCACGAAGTTACCATCTCCGATCTGGAGCGAGGCGCGCCTCTCTGCAAGTGAACAACCACGTGCGGCAATTTGAGGCTGTTGGTGGGGCTTCAAGTGTTTAGGGTTTACCGCTTGTTGGTTTACATGGGTTTTGTAATGATCCATGCGCCCATCTAGTATTTAATTGAGCCTTAAACGTACTCTCTATGTAGCTACTTTACGGCCAAAGTATATATAATAAGGGTACATGGACCCTTAAGGAGAGTTGTGGGAGGGTTTGATTCAGGCTTTGGGTTATTCTGAGTTTGGCTATTTTGAGATTGACTATTTGGAGCGTTGTGGACTACTACCTACCCTCAACCTAGTACCCTGAACTTTCGATGTTGAACAAGGCAAACCCTCAACCCGGTAAAGAGGGCCTCAGGGCTCGATGATTTCGCATTGCAGACACAGAGTGCCCACAAAATGACAGCCAGGACTCCATCATACACCCAGCCCTCTACCCGAAGAGTCGCATGTACTGGAAGGCATGACACTAGTCTCTGAATCGAAGCCGTAAGAACATATTCCTATCCATGCAAGACACTTAACTCCTTGTTTCAAAGAGCAGGCGACCGAGTGAGTGCATATGTAGCATTGCAAGTGAGAGAAGCCCAACTAACGGGCCGGATTACTAATGCCCCTTACCCTCCCAGAGGGTCTTAAGTGCCTACATTGGTAGAACGTAAGGTTTCTAACTATTTTAGGAATCACCATTATGATTTGGGAAAGCATCCCCGAAAACGGTACCTAGGACCCAAACCTCAAGTAGAACAGAGAGGCCAAAGAGCTCTCCCACTGCCGACTCGTCTGCTACCGAAATCGCATCTTGGATTGACCGTAAGGGTTTAGGGTTTAAGGCCAAAAGTATGCAAACAACTTGTTACAGCTATTTTTTGGAGGCTCGAATTTGCAAAGTAGCATCTACTTTGGGCTATGTTGGCGCCGAGCTCGGAGGGTTAGGGTGTAGGGTCCAGGGTTGTAGGGTTTATTTTAGGAGTGCATCCGAGTCGGAACATATAAACGCTAGTAGAGCCACCCTCAACGAAAACCCTGACCCCTAAAACCGCAAGCAGACCAAGCTGAAGCCGTTGGTGGCTGAGTTAGTGGAGCTGATAGGCTAACTACGCTAAACCCTAAACAGCAAAATATCAGGCTGTTACGCGTCGAGTGTAAGCACCGACTGAAGATTGAATTGAAGGGTTTACAGTCCAGTAGCTTTGTCAATTTCAGAGACCCAAATATTAAATACAAAGCCATCAAGAGTTGAATACTTAATTCGTGAAGCCTGTATAGAACACCGTGATAACACCCCAAAAATTCCTGCGAAAGCCGGTAACAACCGTCTGCTAAGCTTTGTTTAGCCCAAAGAACGACGCCTGAAATCCTGAAAGCTTAAGAAACCCATCCAAAGATGCCTTCCAAAAAAAGTGCGACGAAGCTTTTCCATGAACGTAGGAGCATTTCATGATGTCAAGTGCAGAGAATACCGAGCTAAGTTTTAAGTACAAGGGTCCAATTATCCAATTATAATGACTGCACAATGCTAGAGCGCTTACCTAAAGCTGCTCTTACCGAACTATATAAGCTTTATTTAAGAGGTTCAATTATCCAGTTATCATGATTGCACACTTACCTCAAGCTGTTCTTACTCCCGGCCCAAGTACCTAGATTCCTACTTCTGGCCGCTGGAATGAGATACTGAGGAAGTTTGTTTGGCCTGGGTGGCGAAACCCTGGCCTGTCAGGCGGACATGCACTTAGAGCTTTACCTTAAACTGCCGGTCCCGAAGAGAACAGGGTGCAAGACTTGCGGGTGATATAGATCTAAGTATGGGGTTATAGTGTGGATGTGTCCATAGCATCTCCTTCAGCATATATATATATATAGGACCTACACTAGCCGTCGACTGCCGGCGCATCTTTCTACACTCTTACTGATACTTTCTGACAACAGGGGACCCTCGCAGAAGTCAATGAAGTCAAACAAAGGGGCTCTGTTTGTATGAAGACCAGATCTCCAGTGTGCGAGACATCTCTACATCTGGGGAAGGTGCATATGTTCTTCGGCTTCTACCCGAAAGAGGACTGGTCCAGATCAAGCGGGGGCTTTTGAGAGCTAGTTGGTGATGTTGTTTGTCGCGTGTGAGCATTTGTTAGCAGAGAGGTTCCCTGATTCATGGTCCGCGATTTGGGGCTCCGGATTTTGTTACACTCTACATGCTGAATCTGAAGCCGTCATCCCTGCAACCATGAAACCCTGAAACCCAACACCCCTACCAAGCTCTAAGCTTTGGGGTCGGACGTCTCGGGGCTTCCGGAGCTTCCTTTTGCAAGCGTTTGTCAGAGTTTCAGGGTGCATTTAGGGTGTAGCGTCAGGGTTTAGGGTTCCGGATTTAGCCCCTCGACCCTGAACACCTCAACCTTAAAAGTTTAACAGTGTTTAGGGTTGTCTGGGGTAGGTCGAAGGCCTTTATTTGCAGATTGCTTGTTCTGATTACTTTCTCTATTTTTGGCCCGATAAAACTCCGAGTGATTCCTAATAAACGAAGAGGTTTATGTTGGCTTCAACGGCTCCAGGTTCTGGGGTTTAGGGTCTAGGTTCTGACTACCACATCTGGATAGAGGCTTGTCATACCAAATCAGATAGCAGCTGCAAGCAGCTGACTGTATGCGGAAGTTTTGAATAAGCTCACTGCCTGAGACATTAGGCATAGTGTACATATGGCAGCATCATCAAATTAGAAACCCTAATATTAATATAGTACCCAAAATAGTAGGATACTTATCGTAAAGATCCCCCCAAGTTAAGGTGCCCGAGATCGCTGGAAACTTCTATAGCCGGAGGATCCCCAAAATGGAACCCCCAAAGATGGCCTATCTCACCCCATATACTAGCAGGATGCCACCGTTTAGTTAGGGGATCTGGGTGTTAGATGTGCAACAAGTTAAACAGTGCTCCTCGGAGAGGCCGAAGCAAGACCTGGCACTATACATAAACCCAAACCCAAGACCGACCGCCCCTAGACCCCTACAGCAGCACTTACTTTCTACTCGAAGCCTCGTTGCTTAATACAGAAGATCGGACAGTTATCATTGCCACTCCTTCATTGTGGTTATACTAGAATATTCTTCAAAACCGTATTCCAATTATGAAAACACATCAGATTAGATGCACCCGAGCAAGCAGTTCGTCCTTAAAGATAAAACCTAGGCCCTAAACCCTAAGCCCCTAAACCCTAAACTAAGGCCAGTCTGTGCTATGTAGGTCCATGGAGCCTCACGGTTCTGCAAGGATCAACTGAACCGAACCCTTCCACCGGGCATGTTTGACGCCTGGGGCCCTTGTGTTTGCAGTGTTTGTGTTTTAGGGTTTGGGGTTTTAGGGTTTTCGGTTTTGGGGTTTAGGGTTTTTGGGTTTGGGGTTTTTGAGGTTTAGGGTTTCAGAGTTTAGGGTTGTATAGGGTCTAGTTTTCTTTTTGTCACAGCTCAAGCCCTCAGCCCCAGAACCGCCTGAACTGTAAACTTAAAAACCAGAATACAGAATATCAAAAGCCGCTAACCTCTAGACCTCATACTGAGCCTCACTAAAAAGCCCTCTGAACCCTTACAGCTCTGACAGACGTCCAGGGTGGAAGATCAACTGTTGTGGTTCTGCTTCTATGTCCGGAAGAGGGGCTGAGTTCTATCGGCTTTGTTAGCGCCGAGGTTTGTTTTTACAAGGGTGTGAAGGGTTCAACGAGGTGCCACACACATTTTTAGCTTTTTGTGAGAGATATCATGCGGGCTTGTCAGTTTTATCAGACACTCCTTGTAGTTCCTATACCAGTACTCTAACTGACCGCCAAAGCCCTGTTCTTATCATTACGGCAGCTACATTGTAGGCTTCATCGGGTGTTCATAAGGTTTCGGGTCTTGCACAGCGACACCCAATTTGCACTCAGAAGTTTGCAGTTTCGGGTCTAAGTTTCAGATGTTAGACTTCAGAAGTTTGCCTAAAAGGCTTCGGATCACCACACAAAGATCCTTCATAAGGTGCCACAGAGACGACTTGCTGTTTTTGAAGTTCGGAGAATATTGTATATGGTATTCCCTTGGATCAGAACTCCAGGGCTGTAGGTTTTCAGCTCCACGCAGCATAAAGACCTTAAATCTTGTTGAATCCCAGACGAGCAGTTCTAGCACCATTTGCAGCGGAGGGTTGCAAGAACCCGAGCCCCAAACTACGAATACTAGGGTCAAGACTGCGTTCTTGTCAAGGAATGCGATGTAAGCTACCAGAATAAGGAAACATATGATTCAGTATAGATCCCTATTATGGTAACTTGAATTCGGTAGGGTCGAAACTTTGGACCCCTGACAGAATCCTAGAAGCAAAAAAGCATGAGCAAATACCTGCGGAGAAGTCGCCCAGACCGGAACCGTCCGTGCCGGGTTCATCCCGGTCGGACAGCCCATGGATAGCAGCGGTGCAGGCCCGGAAGATGCAGGGTTTAGGGTTAGGGGCGTGGGGGGTTTTGGTGTTGAGGGTGTAGGTGACTTGAAGGTTCAAACAAATATTCAGTTGCTGGATGATATTCATTGGTGCTATAGTAAGCAAGACAATAAGTATAGCCTGCCTCTAACCCTACTTACCAACCTATTCCCTAAGTTCCAAGTTCGTTCAACTAGGCGACGGTTTTGGGGCAGGGCTCTGCAGTAAAGTGTGTGCTTCGCGGCGGTAAGTTGCACCTCTTAGGGCCATGGGCTTTAGGGGTCAATACGGCGTACAAAGCACCAAAGCCTACCCTAAACCCTAAAACCCCAAACCCGAAGACCCGAAGCCCTAAACCCTAAACCCTAAAACCCCAAACCCGAAGCCCTAAACCCCAAACCCGAAACCCAAAACCCTAAAATCCCAAACCCGAAGACCCGAAGCCCTAAACCCGAAACCCCAAATCCTCAAGGTTCCTTCTCTGGTTCGGGGCTCCAGGACCCCAAATAGCACATAATACCTCTATTTTGTGGGCTCCTTATTGCAGTTGTAGTATAATGGGCCCCAAAACCCCATTCTTACCGCTGACCTCCCTGGAATTACCCTTACCCGAGCAGAAGAAATAAGCATAAGCATTCTACAGGGATATCCCTACCTTACTGGGCTTCGGTATAAGGGGGCTTCTTATGGGACATCCCGACCTTATTGGAGCTTCTAAAGGGGGGTTGTATGGGAATCCTAAGCCCTAAAACCTAAATCAGAAAAAAAAACCTACTGAGTCTGCTTCTGTTGTTGTTTTTGTGCCCCAGCTTCTGACTTCTGACGGGACCCCCAGACTTCCCCCCTAAATCGTGAAGACTCTTAGGGATCCATGGAGTTGAGGGTTTGAGATTTACGGTTCAGGCTCTACTTCATAGGGATTAGGGTTTAGGGATGCTTGATTGGAGCCTCTGAGGGGCCAGCTCTACATGTAAAGAATGCATACCTGCCGTCTCCATTGCAGTTCCTGTTTGGGGTTACCTTTTTTAAAGATCCTTAACATTACAGGACCTATATAATATATAATTGGTTATTCCAGAAGAGGAACTACAATGGAGACTACAGGTAGCGAGATGAAGATGCTGCAGTCCTGTTGTATCTAAGCTGGATCGGGGTTTGCGTGTCTTGTATTTTTGGCTTTATGTTTACTTAGTTTGTGGCTCAGATACCCCAATGGGCCCTCAAACTGCTACGTTCCGAGACTATTCTTTGCAGTTTTGGCTTTCGGCGGGGTTTTCGAGGTTGTTGTCATCTTTAATCCTCAACCCTGACGAGCGGCAGTGTGGTGCATCCCAGTCGCTACGCCAGCAAACATTGTTGTTGTTGTGGACCGCAGGACGAAACAGACCGCTTGAGCTACATCTGCGTTTTGGAAGGATTACACTTTGAGGTCCCATGATACTATAGTGGTTTCAATGATTTGGAATCACAAGCTGGATGCCTCGAATCCTGTCCGAAAGGTCCGGAGTCTGGGTGTTTCAGTGGCCAGGTTGCCAGGGGTTGGGGTTTGAAGGTCTCAGTGGTTTGCGGGCTCAGGGCTCGAAGCTTTCCGTGGCTTCTCCTCTTTTGCTATTTGTGCCAGGAGCTCACCTACTGATTGAGATGTTTGGGGGCGTGGACTTTACGGTTTAGGGTTTAGGGTTCAGGACAGAGTCGACATTTAGCCGGGCTTGTTGCCAGGCATGGATGCAGCCAAACTCCAGACGGCAGCAGGCTCGTACTGGTGAGTAGCTTTCGGGATGTCGACGTATGGGTGCATGCCCTGTGCATCGTTGTCCTGTCTGTGGCCACAGAATGCAATAAGCTACAAATATAGCACTTTCCGTATAACCCGCGGCAGGGGAACCCATGTGCTTCCATGGTAACAATAAGCAGTCGATCCTTTCGGTGTATGTTGCCCGGCACGGCTCGTGACTAGGTATGCCAGCCAGCAGGGGACCCACAAATCCCACAAATTAGGGCTTAGGAATTTTAGGGTTTGTTCGGAGTGAACCGGGCGGGGGAGCTGTGTGCGAATGAGCTTCTTGTCGCCGACAGGTCAGGGCAATCCGACCACGACAACAGCCGAGTTCTCAGAAATGCCCCTGCAGCCTGAATCGAAACTGAGTCTACCCAGACGTCAAACCTCAAACCCCATTCCCCAAGCCCAAAGCTCAATAAAGCCCCTGCGTGATTTCATACTAGGCATTTCCTGGAGTCTTTTTATGCTCGAAAATACGTATACTGATGTATACTGGAACACAGCAAAAGCACCAACAGGTCTATGAACACTCCAGAAACACCAGCAACATGCCAGAAAATGCCCGAAAATAGAGCCAAGCAACATAACCATGCCACTTAATATTCAACAAAGACACCCCAAAACAGCACCAGGTCATGCCAACATACCAAAAAGTACAACGAAACTGCCATAACATATCAAAAGCATACAGAAGATGCATAATCAGCGAAAAACATCAACAACTGCAAACTCACACAAAACATGCAACACCACACCAACACCCACAGCAAAATACCGAAACTTGCGCTCAACTGACTCAATTCTACCGATCCTATTGCCACATCGCAGGAAGAAACCGCAAGAGGCAATTTTCATCAAATGAAATGTTCCGTATTTAATAGCATGGTTCGATTTTGGTTTGCATAGTTCCGTATGTTGTCTCCGGCTAGAAAACAGTCGCTTGAGTAGTTCATCTTTCCCAAGGCCCAAGGAGCAGTGAACACATCAATATGAGGCCGTCATAGGTACCAATGGTATCACTACTACAACATACACCAACCCGGTTCTAAGTATTCAGGCCCCTATATTACATACCACCACATCCCCAGCCTGAGAGGGGCGCGGTGGTTCCGTTGCATCCTCTCAGGCTAAGTTTGCGCTTTAGGGTGTACTTACTACAGTAGATTTCAAAGTGGTAAAACCCCAAGCCCTAAACCCTGGAATTTGAGTTTGAGTACGGTGGCCTCCTCGAGCTGCTCAACTTCTGTGGTCTTTCATTGTTAGTGTATGCTCGTAAGAGCAGGAACCTCAATCGCGGTCCCACTGCACTTTTAAAAAGGACGGCCCTGGGCCTGAACTCTGAGTCCTGAACCCAAAACCCGAACTCTAAATCCTAAACCCTGGACCTCAAAGCCCAGGGTTTCACCGCTATCGCGTCGGCCGTGTTGATCGTGTTGGCCTTCGCAGGCTTTTTGAACGAGGCGCGGTCCACGAAGTGCCAGGTTTTAGGGTTTAGAACGGATTGGAAGACTGATGCCCAAACCCTAAACCCTAAACCCCTAAAGCCCTAGAGTCCTAAACCCCTAAACCCTAAACCCCAAACCCCTAAACCCCCAAACCCCTAAATCCCTAAACCCCTAAACCCTAAAGCCCTAAACACCAAACCCTATAAACCCCTAAACCCCTAAACCCCTAAACCCTAAAGCCCTAGAGTTCTAAACCTGGGCGAGTCTCCCGAAACCTCTGCAGTACTGATATGGGAGTTTCCGGAAATTGGGGGGTACCTAAAGGTTCCTTTACAGGGTTACTATACGGGTACTATAAGGGTTCCTTTAAAGGGCTCTATAGGGTTTTGTGGAGTTTCCGAAAATTAGGGGTACCTTATTTTGTGGTTTTTTAAGGGTTCCTTAAAGGGATCTATGAGGGTTCTATAAAGGGTTTAGGGTTTAGAGTTTCCGAAAATTCGGGGTACCTTATTTTGGGGTCCTTATAATACGGATCCTACTATTTAGGGTACTCGATTAGGGTCACTTATTTTCGGAACTCCTATATGCCGCAATTATATGCCCAAATATGGCGAATTCGGGTTTGGGTTCGTGACAGGTGTCCGACAAGTTTGGGTTTACAAGGCGGACGTTAAACCCGAAACCCTCAGATCTGACCCTAAAGCTGCCAGAACCCCTAAATTGGGATCCTGTATTACTGAAGGTACTGTACAGGAGTAGATGTAAGGGATCTAGTCCCAAAGTCCTATAAACCCTATAAGCTTTATAGTCCCGTATGTACCCTTATCTTACAGATCCCTTTAAGGAGCCCGTAAAAAAGGGATCTACTTTTTGGATCCTTCCGGGGGGGTCTTGGGCTTTCTGTAAGCCTGTCCAGGCAACAGTCAGTTTTTAGTATCATGGGTTTAGGGTTAGGGTTCAATATAAGTTTAGACGATAGGGTTTAGTATCATGACTCCTTCAGGGTTACTGACTCCCAAAACATTCCGGTCGAGTCTTTTCCTATTTTAAAGCCTTCCCACAACCCCTTTCCTGCTTCTGTTCCAGTCGTCCCCAGGAGTTACACCCTTATTGCAAGGCACCCCTTGATACAAAGTTTACATAAACCATCCTAAACTAAACCCTAAACCGTACGGTTTCCACCGTAGGTCCGCCTTTGGCTATCCAACTGTAAGGCTCGGATCCTGCTATACTATACAAAACAAGCTAAGCAAAACAGGCCTTGCTTCAGTAGTCCTGTTACCTATCGTACTTAGACTTAGACCATCATAGTAGAATATCCCCGCCCCAAACCCTAAACCCTAAACCCTAGCCCCACTGAGCCCTAAAACCTTCCAAATACAAGGATGTTATGTGAGTTACTGTTAAACGTCGAAGGCCTTGAGCCCCAAGGTTATAATAGTAGTCTTTGGCGCTCCTTGTTTTAACGTCTAGTCGGTAACATCCCCCCAAATCCTTTTTCTTGTGAAGGGACCGGCATTACCGTAGAACTCAGAAGCGCTGCAGACTAGAAGCCAAAGACTTGAAACACTTAGAACCAGAAGCCTAAGCCCTGCGACTCGGAAGCATAACCTAGAGTTCCGGAGCTCTGACAACTTGTTAGGAGGGTGGGGGACTTAGCAAGTGGGCAACAAGTAGACTCAAAAGTACCCGAAAAGGGATCTTAATTGGGATTATGATAGTTACTTAAAAGTACGTAATTAAGTCTCTAAAATAGCTACAGGCTAAGTCCCCCGACCCGCCAAGTGGACCTACATCGCAGCCAGGCCACTGAGTTCTTGTCTCAGTGGGTCCAATGTGCCTGAAACTCAGGAATGGCGGCGTTAGGGACTAGGACCGCGGGTTTAGGTTGGACCTGAAAACCGAGTAGGTGGTTAGGTTTCAGATTTAGGACCATGAGGAGCAGCAGTAGTAGTAGTAGTAGCAGCAGGAGTAGTAGTAGTAGTAGTAGTAGTAGTAGTAGTAGTAGCAGTAGCAGTAGTCGTAGTCGTAGTCGTAGTCGCCGAGTCGTAGCAGTAGCAGCAGCAGTAATAGAAGTAGAGGTTGTCGTCATAGTTGTAGTCTCAGGCGCAGTCGTAGCCGTAGCCGTCCTTGTCGTTTTCTTGGTGGTGCTGCTGGTGGTGGTGCTAGTGCCACTGCTGCTCCTGCCGCTGCCGCTGCCGCTGCTGCTGCTTTACGTCACGTGGTGGCGGCAGCAATGCAACATGGCAACTGCAGCGGCAACAACCATTGCAGCATCTGTGCCCTGATGACAACAGATGGTGGTGTTTTTGACTTGAGCTGTTGAGTTTGATAGACCCCTTCCTTTTCAGGCTTCAAGCCATTTCCTGTTCACATGCACGAGCAGGTCTGCGGCCCACGGTCCTCGAGCACGAAGTAATCTGAACGCTGAGAGGGTTTATTTCTACCTACCCTCGTCTTGTCGTTATTGTAGGCTTCCGATATGAGCCTGAAGGATATTGTAGGTATTTGTTGTGCTATGGGTTGAGTTTATCACACCATTGTGTCACCTTCCATCCGCCAGCCCAAAGCTCGAAATTGCTTTGCCAGGTCATCCATAACTCGCACGAAAGCATCGGGGCGATTTCCATGTGTGCGGCCCCTACAACTTCTGGTTGATCGGTGTTGAGTTACCTTGCGCGATGCAGTTGGCTCAAATCTCGTGTTAATCCATCTGGAACCCTAGACCCTACATCGCACCCCTAGGGCTCAGGGTTCGGGATTTGGGCCTAAGCGGAGGCTCCGAATATTTCAACAACAAGCTTCGAATGCAATACTTACTTTGGAAGTCAAAGTCCAGAAGCAGAAGCCCTAAACCCTAAACACTAAACCTACCCTAAACCCTAAACCTTAAACCCCAAACCAGAAGCCGTAGAACAGTTGCTCCCTAGACCTTCATCCCCTCGGCTCAATTCTTAGCATCCTGGAAGTCTAGAAACCCTAAACACCTGAAGCCCAAACTTTGTCAGCCAATGGGAGAACTTTAAACTTTTCGGCCTTATTCTTCTTATTACTATTATTATTATTAATATTACTAGTATACTACTACTAAGATATTATACTAAATATATACATACACATATAATTTGTTTATGCTACAAACTTTGATCTTTCTGGGGCATTGTCATCGGAGACGAGAGCTAAAGCCGTACTCACCGAGGGCACTTCGCGTAGAACTGCCTCCAACCTTAAACCCTAAAGCCCAACCCTAAATCCTCGACCCTAAACCTCAAAACCTTAATCTTCCGACTTCCGGTTGGCTTCAGGGTTTTATGGACTGGGGGGTTAAGATTGCAGGGGTTTAGGCTTAGGATTTTGGAGTGTCAGGGTTTTCAGGTTTTGGATTTCAGGTTTGAGGGTTTTTGGGCTTAGGATTTCGGGGTGTATGGCGTGAGCGTTTTAGGGAAGTGGTGTTGTAACTTTCAAGGTTTCTGAGGTTGACTAGTAAGTTGTTAACCCTGGTTTTAAGCCTGAAAAAACCTTTTGGTTTTTTGATTTCAGGGTTTTGGTCTCAGAGTTACAGTTTCAGAGGTTTTGTGTCTAGGTTGTTTGGGTTCCGGGTTTGAGGTCCTCCTACCCAAGCAGAATATGCACTACTGCCCTTGAGGACTTGCTATGCAGTGCCGTTTGTGCTGAAGCTGCTTAAGTAAGCCCAAAACCCTGAACCCGCTGAACCCTTACACCCTGAAAGATTGGTTCCGAGGTCCTCGACGGGCTTTTCGGGGTCCTGGGCTTCGGGTGGACTGTTGTGTAAGACGTCCTTGCTACAATATATGAATATACGAAAGTTTACAATAAATGCATGTTATAAAATACAGAGGAAGATGCAGTAGGGTGTAAGAAGGATCCTTTGCGGTGTGGCTTCTATGAGACAGCCTCCCCCGGAAGCATTGACCCACATACATACATACATACATACATATATATGTATGTATGTATGTATGTATGTATGTATATATATATACATATGCACATATCTGTGTACATACATGTGTATTTATTTACATGTGTATGCAATCAGTATGTAATTTATTTAGAGGTACCATATATATATATATATTGATATTGAGGCCTTAACAACTCCTTTTGGATGCCGTTCTAAACCCTCGCCTCTTGTGAAAAGAGCAGGCTAGTCACTAGGGCGAGTGTGTGAAACCCCCTGCGCGTGCAAGACTGCGCAAGGGCGGGCGCAAGGACTCCTAGCGCCTAGGCATGGCTACCTTAATTTACAACAACATCCAAATAGGGGATTTCGAATCCTTCGAACACGGTTATGAAACGCTTAAAGAACCCTATTCTGTTTCTAATTAAGCTCCGCCAACTCAGAGCCTTCAGACAATCCATCATTGCAAACGATACTTCCGCCATCAGCACCACCAGAAAAGGAATGAGCAGGTTTAGGGTTGAGTAGGGAACCAGCACCCGCAAGACATTACAGCCGGTGATCATCACTGGGACCACTACAAACTTTCAACATCGCCGCCTCTGCCACAGCTCCCTAATGCAGGAACAGCTGCGATAGAGCCTTCAATCTTGTAATTTCCGATCCCTAATGCCTAAACCGTCAACCCTAACCTTGCAAAGGTGTCGAGAAGAAGTTTGACTCCTGGTGGGTTGGCGGGAGTCCGTGCCTGAGTTCCGCGGTTTTCGTGCTTATGGCCTCCATTTGGTGCCAGGGCAGGCGGGCATTTATAAGCTCTTCTGGTGTTTAGGCGTGTATATAAACATGAACACACACATACATATATATATATATACACATATGTACAAATATACACATGTACATATATATATATATGTGTGTATGTGCTATCCCCCCGAAATCGAATTGACCCACAAGGGCTTCTGTCGGGACTGGAAGATTTGCTTCTTTTGCAAAAGCATGTGAAGCGGCGAACCTCGTACGATCGCAAGTTCTGATGTGATTACTAAAAACGTTTTGTCTGTAATATTGAGTGGTGATGCCTTTTATTTCCTTAGGAACATATGCGGATACAGTCTAATACATCATGTGCGTTTAATACAACGACAGCAACAACAACTACAGTGACAAAGCGACAAGATATGACAAATCCTTTCGTCACATTCATACAGTACATGTGGCCTTCTGTTGAAGTAGCAAATATTTCCAAAGCAGCCGAAGCTACTGCATGCTGTTGGTGTAGGCACAACTCAATGACAACCCATCGTCTACAAACATGGAATCCACGAGTTTTTGTATGGGCAGGCATCAGCGGGTTTGCATGTAAATCCATGACATAACTATGAAGCCTATGTATGCTTTAAACTCAAAGCAAGTGTGTGAAAAGGCTGATATGTATATATGTATCTATGTATCTGCTTGTTAGCCTTTGGCGAACATTGAGACTGCTGCACAGATATGCAATGCTTTTGTTCCAAACTGGAGATTGCAGCGAAGAGCACATTCAATGTAAATGGCAACGTTCGCGTGAATCGCACCAGACACGAAGACCACATGATATCCAGGTTCAATGTGTGGGAGCAATGCCGCGCGCCAAACCAGCAGCACAACCGCGGAGCAGCAGGTACCCAACCAAAACAAACAAGAACAAACAGCAAACCACAAACGCAAACAACAATCCAGCCCGGTGTTTCGCACAGGGTCCGGAGTTTTGTTACTGTTGTTGTCGTTTTGTTACTTTGTTTAATTAGTAAGCTTTTGTTGTTTTGGTTTATTGGTTTCAGATAGTTAGGTATCGTTTTTTTGATTGGTTTTGGTTGTACAGTATTTCAGATGCTGTATAGGCTTGATTCTTACATGTTCCAGTACTGTTTCTGTATATGCATATGTACATGTGAATGTATATGTATATGTATATGTATATGTACGTGTACATGTATATGTAAATGTATATGGAGACACACACACACACACACACACACACACGCACACGCACACACAAACACGCACACACATATATATATATATATAGATAGATAGATATAGATATAGATATAGATGTATGTAAGTATGTATGTATGTATGTATGTATATGCTTGTGTCGAGGGCAACTGTTTTTATATGTCGATTTGCAGCGCGAGCGGCTGCTGGCCCCGGGCTGGCAGCAGTCTTCGCACATAACCTATTTTGGAGACTGGTGAAATCGACACCAAGTAAGACACTGACACATGGAAGCCTTCAGGACGAGGTTCCTAGCATAGACACCGAGTCGGCAGGCCCAAGTCATAGCCTTCGGTCATCCTGACGAGTGGTGGTAATGGTGGTAATGGTGGTAATGGTGGTAATGGTGGTAATGGTGGTGATGGTGGNGTGGTGGTGGTGGTGGTGGTCGTGGTGGTCGTGGTGGTTTGTTTGAACCGCAGCTGGGAGATCCGAGCGTTGCGACAGGGAATCGGTCAGTGACTTTGTCACCGGCTGCGTACTGCAGCACGTGGCTTAATGCACGTACCAGGGCTCACCTCGCCACGAATGTCGACGCGCATAGAAACGGGCAATTAAATAATTAATTGGCTGCGTAGAGTCGCCATGAAGACAAGAGTCATCCGCCCGAGTCATCCTCCCGATCCGGCATCACCTGGTAGCCTGAAGCCCAAGTCTGACGGCTGTTGGCGGTGGGAGCAGGTGAGTCTGTCCAGCTGCCTGGGTGTAGAGCCGATAAGAATTGTACGATCACCCTCAGACCAAGGTGTGGTAGCATGTGGCTGATGCGGATCAAAGCTTGCAAACGGCAGTCCAACTCTAATNCTGGGTGTAGAGCCGATAAGAATTGTACGATCACCCTCAGACCAAGGTGTGGTAGCATGTGGCTGATGCGGATCAAAGCTTGCAAACGGCAGTCCAACTCTAATCATCGTGCCTGATCCTGACTGAGGGTCTAGCAGATGCGTCCCACCATCATTGCGAACCCAGAGGCATCCACCCATCCAGCGGGAGCAGGGAACAATGATGTTTTCCGTGCCAGGTTGGTTACCCAGGTCCCGGTGCATCTGTATCTGGATGTTCCGCTGCAAAGTGACTGTTGCGAAGCGCGAGGTCGAGCTCATACCTCTGAGGATTGAGGTCAGCAGCTGCGTAGTCCGGGGATAAGTCTCCGTATTGCACTGCAGTCCCGTAGAATGCGCAAAGGTAAAGGCTCCCGAAGAAAAGCACTTTTGTCCAGGCAGAGCGTCACACATCCTGCCCCGGCGCCGAGCCGCAGTCTTGTCCGGTAGCAAATCCAGAACGCGGCGCAGATCATCAAAAGAGATACAATCCCGGCCCAGCAGCTCCAACGCCAGTCTCTCCACCTCGAGGGCGGGTGAGTCAAGGAGCTCACCCCAGTGGATGAATGAGGTGTCCAGCTGCAACCAAGTCTGATATGAGGCCACATTCCATTCCCGAAACGGAGTATCTGCGGAGGTAGAGGTGGGGGTCCGCAGGGATCCGCCAGCAGTACAGGTATATTCAGCGTCCGCTGTGGTATGAATCCGGGCCTCAGTGGCGGTGGGTGTGTGACCTGGGTGTTCCTCAGCGTCAATTGTCGGATCAGGGTTAGAGGGGAGGCTAGAATCAACCGAAATTAAGGACATGGGACTTCGGGAGGAGCCAAGAGGGGACAACCCGTCATCCGTGATCGGCAAGTTCGGGTGGGCCAGACCTAGAATAGACGGCAACTCCAGCTCCCAAAGGTCCTCCGGTACATCAGAAGGCCTGCGAGGAAGCATGTGTAGGACATGTGTGTATGGCTGGCGTGCCGGTATGCCGGCTAGCTGCAGGCTGCGACAGAGCTGCGGTGCATGTATAAAAGCCCTAGGTGAGAGGCAATGCTGGTGGCATGAGTGAGTGTATGTTGCATGAGTGCAGGCATGGCACTGTAAGGAAGGGCAAGCGAGCATCACATAGGCAGGAAAGCTGAGAATATTGAAGATTTTTCCGCTCACTGAATTTGCAATAAAGCGGTCCCACTGCGGAGCCCCNAGGCATGGCACTGTAAGGAAGGGCAAGCGAGCATCACATAGGCAGGAAAGCTGAGAATATTGAAGATTTTTCCGCTCACTGAATTTGCAATAAAGCGGTCCCACTGCGGAGCCCCCGGCCCCGCGGCTGCCTGGCGAGCATACACTGCAGGCCAGGAGGTAATGAAAAGGTACAGGCCTAGTGATGCGGCGCTGCCCCGCGCCTGCAAATCAGCAGATACACTTCACGTGAGTGGAGGTTCTGCCCCGCATGGTAACAGGAATGCGGTGGCAGCAGCCTAGGAGTGACACCATCATCGCAGAAGTGCACGTCACCTGCGTCAAGAAGGAGGGCCGTATAGTGACCTTCCGTGATGCTATTTCCGGCGTGCAGGATTGCCGCCTCGACTGTGTAGGTGATGTTACGCGACTCCAGACCTTCCGAGACAAAAAGCGGGAAGTGGAGGGTGCGCGGCCAGGTAATGTTGGCATGATTTTTGCGCGCTCCCTCGGGCCCATGCGAGTATCGCGGAAACTGAAGAATCATGAGTCTAGGAGGCAGCCTCAGTGCATGTACCGACGATTGTGTATGCCAGTGGTGAATGAGGTTTTGGGCATGCAACTGGTCCCCTGCCGGTAGTGGAAGGGCAACTGCCTGATCACAGGTGCCGCTGTCGGTTTGGACCGGCCGCCCATCTTCCTCGAGCCTGCGTGCGCTCCAATCCCCTGTCAATGCCTGGGGACAAAGCCGGCTTGCTATGTGATGAAGAAACTCAGCGCAATCGTGTTGGTGTTGGGCGCGGGCCCAGCCAGCGAGNTGTCAATGCCTGGGGACAAAGCCGGCTTGCTATGTGATGAAGAAACTCAGCGCAATCGTGTTGGTGTTGGGCGCGGGCCCAGCCAGCGAGCACAAAGCGCCAAAGGAGCATGCCTGGAATGAAGTGCGGTCGGCTGGGCAGCCTACGCAAAAAGGCGGTGGCCTGCAAGCCAGCATTGGTAAACCCCGTTTCCGAAGCCACGTCCTGCGCTGTGTCCCGAGTGCTACTTTGGGCCCAGAGCAACGAGCGTACTGCAGCGTTAAAGTAGCAGTAGTTGGAGGGATTATTTAGGATGAGGGTCCTCAGCCAAACACGGTCTCCATTAGCTGTTTGAGTNTGCAGCGTTAAAGTAGCAGTAGTTGGAGGGATTATTTAGGATGAGGGTCCTCAGCCAAACACGGTCTCCATTAGCTGTTTGAGTACCGGGGGTCGTTGCAAAGTCGCCTGCCGGAATTGAAGGCCGGCCACCTGGAGGGATGCATTGCCCTGGAGAGTGGTGAGTAGCTGGTAGAGTCTCGTAGCCTCCGGGCATCTGAAGGCCACGTCCATCATGACCCTCACCGTCTGCCCCTCCATTTCCTGCTCCAGTTTTCGGAGGATGTGAAATCGTGACAAGGTGTCGCGATGGGTCAGCTTCTGGATCTCCTTGATGGTGCTCAGAAGCTCCACCTGTGTGATGGGATTGCGGCGGGCGTCCATCTNCTCCAGTTTTCGGAGGATGTGAAATCGTGACAAGGTGTCGCGATGGGTCAGCTTCTGGATCTCCTTGATGGTGCTCAGAAGCTCCACCTGTGTGATGGGATTGCGGCGGGCGTCCATCTCGAGAGCTCTGAGTTCCCCATTCCAACGCTGAAAAACCCAGTTGCCTTGTTCGTCCATCCATCCGGACTCCCGGGCTTGCTTGATGGCTGCCTCCGTCATACCCTCGATCGCCGTGCCTAGGGACTCCAAGAGGCTCCAGAACATGGCCTGACGGAGCGGTGTGTCCTTGAGCTTGCTGTCCTTCAGTACCACCTGCTCGCGCCAGTACTCGCCGGCCTTGATGAGGCCTGGGATGACTGATGGTTCTGGGATACGTAGCCACCATATCCATCCCGTGCTTAAGCGAAGAGTGTCGATGGCCTCCTGCTGATGAATCAAGGCTCGGGTCACCAGTCTGAGTGCCTCCTTGTTGACCGCCGGCGACTGTCCCTGAGGCTGCTGGGCGCTTCTGCCAGCACCCCGAAAGGGTGCCCTGGGTGGCCGGTTGTGGCCTCGCCCCTTCCCTCCGTCGTTCTGCTTGCCCGTCTTGTTGGGGCGCTCCGATGGATTCGTCTTGGCCGCATCCTCGGTCGGGGTGTTGCGCTTTCCTAGGAGCGGGCCGAACATTTCCTGCAGAGTCTGTTCTGCCTCCTGCGGATCCATATTGGTGAGATAGAGCTAAAAGACAAGCTTGCCAGAGAGGGATGCAGTTGGCCAGGTGCTGCCTAGGGTGCGCGTGTGGCCTCTCACAGTAAAGACAGGGGGAGAAGGAGCCCCCTAGCCGCGTGGCGAGTTTAGTGGCTTGGGCACTCAGTGCAAACAGGTCAGGATGGATATGTCTGACATGTATCTTAATGGTGTGCGCCGCTGCATGCCAGCAGAAGAGGCAGTGTTGTGTAAGCGAGAGCAGGAGCGGGGAGCGCAACAGTTTTTTCACACCGCCTTCGCTCAAAATCTGTACTGCCTTCGAGTGGAACTCCATAGGACCGACCTGAGTGGCAGGGGAGAGGCTGAGGTGCCGCACAGGATCCGCTTGTGATCCAGAGTGTGGTGGCGGTGGCATGACACTAGGCACGGCCAAGGGCGGTGCCGCTATCTCAGTCGGTTCGGCGGTCCTGTGGGTGACCGCACTGTCCTCCCTGGTGAGGGGGGTGGAGCTCAGTATTCTGCCGGTATAGGTCCTTTCCCCGACCTGGGCTGACCGCGCATCCGTCATGGGTACGGTATGCGAGGGGTACGGAGGATTAGGCTCCGACTCTGGTTGGGCGTTATCATACGGCACGACCTGGGGTGTCGGCATGGATTCGGAGGGCAGCGAGGGCAGAATGTCGCTACATCTCTGGTGGATGACATGAGCCTCGAGGACCTCCCATCTGGTGAAGGATTCTCCGCACATGGCGCAAGTGGGCATTCCATGTACTGAGTGCACGGCACGATCGAAGGAGATGATTGGCATCCTGAGTTTGTGGACCTTGGTCATGTGCCATCGTAGTGTGGAGAGGAGCCTATACTTCTTGGGACAGTGTGGACATTGGTGTTCTGTACCGGGCGGCTGTGACGGTACGTCTAGAGTAGGTGGGGGGGTAGGAGTGTGGGCTTGGATGGCAGAGGTTAGGGGCCGATCCTCTATGCTTCTATCATCTTTGACGGACATAGTACAGACGGATGGGCGTGACTGGTCACGCGTACAATGTGGCGTGCGGTCAGCATGCGTCCATGGATCCGTGTGCTCCTCGGCTGGAGGGGTTTCATGTTGACTTGGCCCGCCGACACAGCGCCAGGCCTCATGCAGGAGCGTCGTCCACGGGTGGGAAGCCCCCTGAAGAAATCCGTCCAGGTCATCTCTGGTGCTTAAGGCCTTCTCATGCAGACTAAGTAGGGTCGCGGCTGGTCCAAGGACGCTCAGGCGTTCCAGTAATGCCTCATCCGATTCATGCGTGAGGTGTGAGGGAGCCCTAGCTATAGCTCGGAGCTGTTTGAGCAGGACTTGGTGTAGTCGCTGGATCTGTTGACCGTTGAGACCGCAAGACCCAAGTCCATAGAGAGCACTAGGTAGGACTGTGGATTGCCACAGGAGTACACGGTGACGCAGGGCGAGGCCCCGGCGTCCTTGGAGCACTTTACGAAGGCGGCTGTGGGTCGCCTTGCATTTGCCGAGGCGGTGTTCCAGTGTGAGAGAACGGAAGTTGTTATAGGAGATGATGGCACCCAGATACTCAGCTTGACGTACCATGGGGAGGTATATTGCCTGACCGGAGACCTGAACCTTGAGATGGCGCTGTTCCTGTAGATAGCGCGTAAACTCCCCCAGGACCTGGCGACGCTGAGCGCCTTGTATGGTAAGAATGACCGCCGTCTTGGCTGCATTGACTAGCATGCCGTGACGACTGAGAATGGCAAGGACAACGCCGATACGCTGGCAGATGCAGTCGAACTGTTGTCTTGAGTGAAAGAGACTGGAGAGGTGCCAGTCATCAGCGTATAGCGTGGCATGCTGTGCCGTCCAGGGCTCCTGAAGGCGAGCGTCAATTCGGCGCGTGATCATGGTGGAGTGCGCTGCAAAGAGAAGCGGGGAGACTGGGCAGCCCTGCTTAACCCCTCGGGACGACCTGATGTCAGTGGTGAGATGATTAATGCGAATGCGGTAAACACTGCTGTCTATCCAGTGGAGGAGGAGTCTGGCTGGGCTTTCTGGAACTCCCGCCTCCCAGAGGGCCTCTTGTAGGTCTGCGCGAGGCATGACGTCGAAGGCCGTGGACATGTCCAGGCAGACCTGTATACCCCCCGTCAGTGGAGTCGACCTAAAGCCGGCTCTTTTCGCATGAAGATTGCGACTGTTCTGTGCCCGAAGGGTCCGAGCCTGATGGCAATGGTAGAAGACCCGCCGGAGGGCTTCCTGAGTGGACCGGCCGCGTACATATGCAAATTGTGGCGATGCAAGCACATAGGTTTCGAGATCATGCCTGATTTTACGGAACAGCATGGCAATGGCGGCTTTCCCTAGAGCATCTATCAGACCGATGGGGCGATAGTGTGCCGGCTGGGTACCCGGTTTACCAGGTTTCAAGATGAGGGCTAGGCCGGCCACGCTCCACAGGTTGGGGATGTGGGCCTGTCCGCAGCGCCATCGGTGNAGACCGATGGGGCGATAGTGTGCCGGCTGGGTACCCGGTTTACCAGGTTTCAAGATGAGGGCTAGGCCGGCCACGCTCCACAGGTTGGGGATGTGGGCCTGTCCGCAGCGCCATCGGTGGCTAAGGTCCGCCGCAATCATCGGTGCTACTTGGTCCCCGCATAGCCTCCAGACTGCTTCCGGCGATGAGCCCGGAAGACCTGCTTTGGAGGCGTTGAGGTCCCTGATTGCATCTGTGATTTCTTCCGGGGTGACCGTTACATCATCTGCAATGGTGGCTCGAGTGTGATGGCTAGCTTCTTGGGACTTGTACAGATTAGAAAAATGCTTCGTCATTTCCTGCATTTCAGCCTCTGGTGTAAGAAGCTGACCTCCCAGGCGTAGCTGAAATTTGCGGTAGGTGGCCTTGGGCGCCAGCAGCTGGATGAGGCGGTGATGTTCCCTGAAGTCATGATCAAGGGCCGCTTTGCGAGCTGCCTGGAGCAGATCAAGCGTGCGCTGCTTACGCAGGAGTTTGCCTCGCTCACGGGCTGCGGTGTGCATTTTATTGAAGTACATAGTGTGTTTCCAGATTTTAAAGGCCGCCGCAAGAGAAGGTCTTCCCCTCACCCGGCGGATAAGGGCCGCCCTGGCACGAAAATGGCTCCACATGGTTTCTGCATAGTGGGTAAGCGTGCCATCTTGCCAGGGTTTCGCAAGCTTTGCCGGAGGGCGCTTGGGGAAGTACTTGCACGCCAGGCTAAAGATCTGCGGTTGGAGGGCTTCTATGCTGGAAGCGCCACTCTCTATCAGCGCTTGGACGTCCATGCGAAATTGTGTGATGCGGTTATCCTTTTCGTTGTGGAGGGCCTGAATTATGTCCATACGGTCAACTTCAGTTGAGGAGGTCGCGGCCTGGAACCTCTTGTGTTCCCATGGCTGCCAATGGTACATGACCCAGGCCTGCACTGGGAGGTGCCGTGGACCGCCACGCCATCGGCCGACGTGGAGTTCCGGTAAAGGGGTGGCCGCCTTGGCCTTGCCGCCTGCGTGCAATCTGCGCGTGAGCCAGAAGTCAACCTGTGACTTTTGCTGGTTCCAGTGATAGGTGTGGGCTGGTACACTTTGCGGATATGTATTGAGGACCACTAAATCAAGACCCTGAATGATGGCGGCAAACTCATCTGCGTCTTGGATACCCTGGTCAGTCTTACGCAGTACACCTGGTCCCGAGTGCGGGGCTGTGGTGGTGCATGGCGTATTGAAGTCACCTCCGACAATTAGCCGGCTGCGAAGGGGCACAGCCTGAATTTGATGTGTAAGGGCATCCCAGGCTTTGTGACGCAGCGCCTGGACATGTGTGGAGGGGCGCCACGTGTGCTGGTAGAAGTTGATGACGTCCACTTGCCTCGGCCCATGTTTAAATTGGATCCGCTGTAGTCTACCTTCAATGGCCGAGATGAATCGGAGAGAGCCTGGGTCCACTATGCGCTTGGAGATGATGGTGAGGATGCCGGCCTGTTTGTGGTCCTTAGCACTGGTGCCTGAGTGGATGAAGTAGTGAGTGTCATCTTCCCACGAGGACTCGAATCTCCACTTCGTTTCCTGTATTAGAAGCATGTCATGCTTGGAGCGCTTCACGTACAAGAGCAGCTCGTCGTAAAGTCCCCCCCCTAGTCCTCCCACGTTCCATGTGATGAGATCATAGTGACGGGATAAGCACTGGGAGGAGCGGGCTTGTCTGTGCCGTGCCGGCAGATTGCGCCTAGGGGCAAGCAGGCTTGAGTCTCTGTGTGGGGCGTGTGTTTCAGGACTAATCCACCGGCCTTTGTACCAGGCCCCACCATAATATAGGTGAGCTCTACGCAGTGCTCTGATGTATGAGCGTTTCTGAACCCTAGAGGAGCCCTGAAAGTGCGACGCTGATGTCGCCTGTGTGCCTAGAGAAAGCTTCGCGGCAGTGCGAGCTGTATGTGTGCGGATTGTCGGGTCCGCTTCAGTCACACCCCAGGCTGGTGTGACAACCCTCACGTCTAGTGCTCCAGTGCTTCGTTGAAGTTGTAGTAACAGTAGACCCATGCGAAGAAATGCACGAGGGTATCTGGGCTGTGGGCTGGAGCACTCCCCAGACTTGGGACCGGGGGGGCCTATGGAGAAGAAGTGTGGTGCCTCGTGGGATGGTGTGTGCTTACCAGTAATGGGAGAGACTCGGATGGTGGGCATGACATGGGCCATCATGCTGGCTGAGAGTCTATACATCTCAGAGAGAGTCAGTCCGAGTACATAGTCCAGTGAACAAGGCCCGGACCACGCGCGGGTAAAGGCACTGATGGCCGTCCGGATCCAAAGACCTGACGGCATAGCACTCCAGAGCGTGCGCGGGTTCTGGACCCGGTGAGTGGACTGCAGACTACTGCTATGCACACGGACACGTGAGTCCCCGTACCAAAGAGGCCTGCCTGGCGACACACGTCGTCTGCGGCGTTGTTTCCTGCCATGATACGCCCAAGGGTGATGTTGGTACCCGCGGTTACGCATGAGCGTGGGCACATGCCAGAGGGCGCACCAGCGCCTGCAGCAGTGATAGCCTGCAGTGGGGCATCCGCAGGGTTGCGTTGGGCGACTCCTGCGGTACACGCAATGAGCTGTAGGGGCTCGCCGGGGGATGCAGGCGGGGTGTGGTTGTTGAGGCAGGGGCTGCATAATCCCAAAAAGAGGTGATCGGAGGGAGCGGTCCGAGGCGGTGGCCTAGGGCATACGGGCTCAGAACATGACTGTAGGGTATGAGGTGCGCCTACCACCGGCAGGTGGACGGGATGTTGCAGGGCTAGAGGGGTCCAAGCCAAAGGGGTTCCAGGGGAACCTGAAGGAATGCTTAGAACACTGTTTTCGGGCGCCCCCTTATACAGGTACCGAGCCATGAAGTCGGACACATCTCCGTCCGGTGTGAAAGCGAGTGGCGGGGTGCCATCACCTAGCTCCCCGGAAGCTGCCGCCCGGCGGAGGGCCGCCCCTGCCTGATCCTGCAGCCGGGCTCGATGACGCATGCTTTCCAGAATCGTCGGCGGCGTTGCCCGGGGCACGGGTGTCATCTGGGCAGCCAGGCGCGTGGTGCGATCGGAGTGGAGAGGTCGACCCAGCACGGCCAATGCCTCGTTGACTCCCCATCGAACTTCAAAGTCCTTGCGCTCTTGGCAGTAAGTGAGGGATGCTGGCCCCAAAGGCTCACCCACAATCGTTCAGGAAGAAGGCTGTATGCTTGGATGACTGCACCAGGCTGCGTGAGCTCGGAGCGCTCCCCGGCCTCCACCTCCACCACAACCTCTGGGCTCTCCTGTGGTCGCTGGAGACGACCACGGACTTTAGGAGTAGGTCGAAGGAATTCGCGTTCCGGGCGGTCAGTGGAGGAGCCAGCGGCATCATGTGAGTTCCACGCACTCTGAGGGGTCCTCGGCCAGAAGGATCCCACCGGGCCGACAAAGTCCATAGCAGTCACCGCTGCTGAGGCGTCTCCGAGTAGGTCCGAGCCGGCGCCGATGGGTGCGTTATGCGGCCCCTCGTCCGAGACGGTCTCCACGGTCTCCACTCTGCTGTGGTCAGAAGCGGTGGGAGTCACCTGGAGGACAGCGTAGGGTCTTTGCAGTCTGCGTGCCAGCGCCATGAACTGATCCGGAGGGAGGTCGCCCTTAAGCTTATCATGGTCGAGTGCCTCCGCAATAGCCGCAGCAACACCTGGCGGTGTGGGGCCTGTGCTCATACCATACGCTGTGAGAGGGCGAGCACCCGAGCCCGAGCTCACTGGAGGTGTCTCCTCTTCAGAGCCTGAAGAGATGGCCACCGGCGACCTTCCAGACTGTCTCACATCTGCTGCAGCCTGCCTCTGCGCCTTGGTGGGGCGTGCTCCGTCTCTCACCGTGTCCCGGAGGCGTTTACGGCGAGGAGCCATGCGCCCAAGGGCGGCTGGGCCTACTAACCGGGGGCCGTGGTTCAACAGGAGACCCCAAACTGATAATCGGTTAGGGTAGGAGTGAGGCTCAGAGGCCCACAGGGTGCAATTAGGGTGCCTGTGGTTCTGTCCGCTAAACCTATGTCCGACCAGTGCAGGCTGTGGAATGAGGCCAGGCCCGGGAGGCTTGGCGGAGTCAGGTCGAAGAAGCTTCCGAGCCCGCTGCTGAATTGTGACACGAGCATACATGCTATATGTCGATGATACGTGGATCCACTCGCATGACAGGCGGCGCCCTACCCTATCAGAAGTCAGAACCTGGCTATGTTGTCGACCCTCATAGGCTCCTGTGTCCACGACACGGCGACGACTGGCAGCGCAGATGTTCGGCTGTCCCGGAGGTACCTGCGGACGAGGTGCTGTGGGTAGAAGCTCTATGGGGATCTTACTTTCGGAGGCGGGGGTGCACCCGTTCGTCAAGTAGGCGTTGGAGCAGCGGCTATGGCATGAACTGGCCAGAGGGAACGAAATGTTGCCGTTGGTGAGTGGGGTGCCGTTATCGGATGGGGCACAGTACCGGGCAGAGGGTTGCAACCTCACGCCCAACACCGGAGCACATTCCTGAGTCGAGGCCGGCCTATGGGCTGTTCGCAGATCTTCAGGTAGTAGAGCTGGAGGTGGATGTAGAAACTGAACCTCAGTCCATGGAGTGAAGATCGATCCTGCGGGGAGGCAGCTTGCGGGTCGGCTCCTCGGAAACCAGCTTGCGCATCTCCCTCCTAGCATCTCCCTGCGTTGGCCCGTGCGCGGCAGGGAGTGTCTGTAGTTGGGATCCAAAACGAAGTCCCCGAAGTCGGATGTGGCATTCCAACGGCAGCTTCTGGTTCCGGGACTCGGCGCCATCCAGCCATCGCTGCGCTTGCGTTCGCATGTCGTTCTCAGCGATCCCAGAGACACGAGCGGGGCCAGTATCGCCATGAGCAGCCATGATTGCATCACAGAGCCTAAACCCTGAATCCCGGAAGAGGGGCGGGGGAGAAGAACGCGAGGGGAAAAGGAGATCACCAACCCACCCCAAGCACAAACCAACCCGGGGGCACACAAAAAGTTCTCGGGCCCAGACGCTTTGGTCGTGGTGGTGGTGGTGGTGGNGTGGGGGTGGGGGTGGGGGTCGTGGTGGTCGTGGTGGTGGTGTGCACAGGTGGTGGTGCTGGTGGTGCTGGTGGGAGGTGTCTTTGTGAGCTTAGTGCACGTACACAACAAACCTTGCTGACATGGGCTCCATGTCTTGGATCCTTTTGGGGTGCTGGGTTGAAGGCCGAGGATACTTTAAACTCGTCGACTTAAGGGAGAGCCTGATATCCTTCAGAAGTAAAACATTGCTGAAACCACCGGCAACGCCATCCGTGACAAATTTTGAACTGACGGCTGTTGGGCTTCATGTCCTTGTTGTGGCTTCTGGGTTGAAGATTGCCGTGCAGCCATGTCCCGTATGATCTACTGGCTGAACTCTAAAGGCAAGATCTCTAGAAGGGCCTTTGGTGATCTTTTGGTTTTGGCTTTCCCCGGGTTATGAGAACATAGGGCTTAGAGCAGGGTACCCCTATAGGCTCTATGCATTCCTTTGTTGTAGCGCTTCCGGGTTTGGGGGCTACTTCATCAGAATCCCCGCGAAGCTTCTGTCAACAGGAGCTTATAGACCCCTGCCTCAAAGATCCTTGATACACGCTTCACCAAGGCAAAACGTCCCCACAGACCGTCATTGCGCACTGGATAGAGGCGACAGATTGGAGTCTCCAGGCCAGAAGAGTTGTGGGATTTATAGAAGCTCTGATTGTTGATCGAGCGTATCTAGGCTACCATAACGGGAGGTTGGGGATCTCGGTAAAGTTTAGGGCTTCGTGGTTTAAATCTTCGGGTTGGCGGCATTGCCTTGCTTTTTTGGGTTTTGGGGTTGAGGGTCCATGATACGGTTGATGATATAAATTCTGCATCACCTATACGGTATATCCCATAATTCCCATAGGTCAGGGTTATTAAGGTAATGCAGGATTTTTATCATCAGCCGTATGAGTGGCTTGCTGGAGGACATGGCATGCTCTCTCCGGCCTGCAGGTCGGATGTGAATGTACGCTCGAGCCCTTGAGACAACAATCACCACCATCAAAATGTCCCTCACCTTCTCGTAAGAGCAGCAGCGCTAACAACAACACCAATAATTATTAGCAAGTTCGGTAAGATCATAAATCCCAAGCCCTCTCCAGCTGATCCTACTAGAGTACTACAAGTAGTATAACTCCGTCACTAGGCCTGTGCATTTCAGGTGGGACAACCTTGTCCATAAAGGCACGTGGACTAAAAACCCACCAGAGAGTGACTGCGAGAACGCTGGACTACTACCCCTAAACCCCTAAACCCTAAACCCCTAAACCGTAAGCCCTTCACAGCCCCACGCGTCATACTTCCCGAGCCTTCTCGAGCTGATCCTGATATTTCATGTTTCAAACACCCGAGCAAAACCTTTGTCACCTTCTATTGCAGTCACACTAGTGCTAGTGTTATAATAGGAATGAGAAGAATATAATAGCAATAGTAAACACTGTAACTCTAAACCCTAAACCCTAAACCCTAAGCCTAAACCCTAAACCCTGAACCCTAACCCCCTTTCTGCAGCTGATCCTCTTCATCTGGGTCGTCGGTCCGACTGCGCTTTTCCTTTGGCGGAGGTTATCAGACCAGTGCTCGGCCTCGGACATGTTTTCAGGGTTTAGGGTTTAGGTGTCAAGGTTTCAGGGTTTTCCTGTTTCGGGTTTAGGGGTCTTCTGGGTTTTAGGGTTTCAGGCTTTAGGGTTGTAAGGTGTAGGGTCTAGTCTTATAAGGATGGTTATGGTTTTTTTGCCGTTTTTCCGGGCCTCATGAAGGATTTAGGGTGTTTTGTGTTTAAAGTGTTGTTTGAGGCCTTCTAGGGTATCAGGCTCCAGAGCCAGATGATATAGGGGCTTAAATAGTTGCCACTGCTAGTTTGGGGAACCTTATTGTTAATATAGTATAATGGGCCCCGGAACCCTATTCTAATTAGTAAGGCCCCTACGTTCAAGGTCCGAGCGAATTCTTGAGGCTAGTTTGCTGGAATGTTCAAGAGATGGGGCTTAGGATGATGGCACAGGTCACCTTTGCCTTGCATCTTGTTCGGATGTGATGAGTTAGTGTTGATGGTCTTCTTGTTGTGCAGCAGTGTGGAACTCGCTAAAACCACAGCAGCATCTTCTCGATCTCGACGGGGACAACAATCAGTACATCCTCGCTCATGCACATCCCAAATCCACAAATCAGCAGTCCGCACAAGAGTTTATGGCGCCTGCAGTGAGCGGTTAATCTGTCAGCTGCGAGTTTCTGGCAGATGCGCTTCTAGTTCTGTTCAAGAGACCCGGAAACCCCAAACCCTGGACCCTCTTGCCGGGAATGGACAAAGTAAATCTTCTTATCAGCGGCAATGCCACCATCGAGGAAACTGATTCCAGTGTTTGGTGGTCGTCATGATGTGTGGCGATTGCTGAAAACCTTGGTTTCTGACATTGTGTTGGTTTCCATCGCGTCCATTGACTTAGGTGAGGTCTCTAGGTATATCACTAACCGTGAATTTGCTGAGCTGATCGCAACTTCAGTCCAGGTTGCTAGTGATGCTGCAAGAAAGTGCATGATGTCATTGCCATTTCGGTTTCGCCTGCAAGCTGCCATGCTTTTCCGCAGATGTGTTTTCGGCATCTGCTGTCGCTCATGGCGGTGTCTTCGCAGATTTTCCTACAGGATCCCTCCGGGTCTTCAGGAGCGGGCGCACTTCTCAACTTGCAGAAGCTTGGCTCGCCCAAGGGTTTAGGGTTTACGGCTTAGGGTTTAGGGTTGAGGGTTTACAGTTCACGGGTTTAGGGTTTAGGGTTTAAGGGTTTAGGGTTGATCATACCCATCCACTGCAATGTGCGTCTGTTGTCTGTCTTGGCTAGCCGATTGCGTGGTTAGGGTCCTTCAATATGTGGAAGTTGGAAATGCGGTAGTCGACGAAGCACACATGCGAACATAAATCGAACCTGGCAAGAGACGGTCCCCACAATGGTGTTGATGTTTGCCACACTCCCAGATCCCTTAAAGGATGAGCAAGACGATGAGTGCACTTAACCATATCAAAGGGGAAAATGCTTTCATAGTGCCACACTGTACTCGTAAATGGTCTTATCTGTCATGAGCGAGTTCAGAAAAGAACGAGGACCAACCCATTGTCCATGATTGTAATACACTGTATTCGAGCGTTGTGAGCATCACGGTACCGCAACATTCTTCAGCAGCCAACAAGATCATACCAAGGCCGAACATCACCAATGCCATCGTTCTCGCAAGCATCTTGTTCTTCATCATCATCTCTCTCTCTCTCTCTGCACGCCACGGCCGCGAGGGCCGTGTTACGTCCGCCTGTCCTCGAGGCATGATCAGACGCCTTTGGCGCTGGATGCCGACCCGTGGGTCCAAGCACATCCGC
>BGNK01001568.1:8237-38122 GCA_003297005.1 Symbiodinium sp. clade A Y106
GGAGACCACTCGCCCCTCCATGGGTACCTGTCCGTTCGGCACGATAACAATTGCAATCTCTGAGTGTAGTTCAAGGCTCAGTAACCGGCCGGGAGCGGAGTCCACTCGCCCTGCGTCCTGGTCGAACGCCACACCGAGGATGCTAGTCGATATGAAGCTGGCTTGTCGGCATCTCAGGATACAGCGGCGTCTGAGATACTCCAGTCTGCTCGGCCATGGCTGCCAGACCTTAGCGAGAGCTGTTTTCAATGTTGACGAGACGTACTCTGGATCTAGACCTATCAGCGCCTCTTGAGGTACAGTCCAGAGGACCGGTCCTGGAAGCAGCCAGGGTAGATTTGTGCTGCCGGAGCACTGATCAACGCGCCTGTTGGGAGTGGAGACCACTCGCCCGGTACCGCCTACCGGGATAAGGCTCCATTCATGCATGTGTCTGTCTACTCTGCCAAGCAATATCATCCTGTTGGTTGTCTGTGGCAAACTAGAGGCCGTGCTGGGAGCGATATCCACTAGCCCTAGCAGCTGAGTGCGCGTGCCTCCCGGAGTGTCGGCCCGCCAGCTAGTCCATGGCAGGAAGATCGACGGCAGCGGGGCCCTGCTTAGTTGGTTGTCTGGCTTCGGCAGTTTCCTTGGATTGAGCTGCACGTTTTGGGGCAGTGCGGCCAGCCACGTCGACTCGGACTCCATTGATCCACAGTCCTCCTGGAAAGTTGTCGGATCGTGGCATAGTCGTCTGCTCCTTTGTCGTGCTTTCACTTGTTGTGCCTTCAATGGGTTGCATCTTGTTGTAAATTGAAGGCATTGCAGTGGACCCGAAACAAGGAAAAAGTTGAGGCCAAGCAAAAGTATCCACAGAAAATCAAGGACCATGCGGCGCGAGCCTCTCTAAACTACGTGGGGTACTGTTGACCCCCTACAACAACGAGCAAAATTCACGCTTGAGCCGGGGGCTTCGATGGCAGATCTGCAGGATTGCTTTTCGACGGAACCCGGTGGTACCAGGCCCCTACGAGATGAACAGAGTCCATAACATTCACCAGCGACATCAGCCTGAACATAGCATCACTCTGGCTGCTTCGCTTCACAAGCGTAGTCAAGGCCGAGTTATTGTCGATGAAGATGAATGCCTTCCTAGCCGCCATCCTTCTGCCGTACGCCCATTTGGCACACACGACAGCGAACAACTCGATCTCGCAAATTATCTGTTGTCCTGCTTGGATCAGCCAAAGCTTCCGCACCCTCTCTGGCACGGATCCAGACAATGCGAACTTCTCCCCGGACTCCAGGTCAATAAAGAACGCTCCCCATAGGGCACGCTCCCCTTCATACGATCCATCAGTGTACAAGATGACTGGCTTCCTCGGATCTGACACCTTGAGGGTCCTCGGCTTAAGCGACGACAGTGTAGCTCTAAGAAGAAGGTCGTTCATCTGCTTCAGCGCCTCTGCTCCAAAGCTTGCCGGCCTCGCTGCAATCCGTGAGCACGTCCTAGCCAAGGGCTTATAAGCGAAGAGCCCAGGGTGAAACCCGAGGCAAAGTTGAGCAATCCTTGAAGCGAAGTGGCCAACTGTCGTAGGTCGGAGCCATCATCTAACATCCTGTCGGCTGTTGCTTGGATACGCTCTGAGCGCCCCTCCTTGTTTGACACTTCCATGATCCCCGCATGCAAACGGGACACATCAAACTTTGCACCCAGCGCGACCCATTGATCTCCGAAGTCGATGGCCTTTTTGCCGGCTGTTGCGTGTGTCCATCCCAGGGCGTTGAGCAGCCTCGAGAAAACATCGGATGCACTCGCCGCCAGCTGCTTGATCTCCAAGGTCGGGAAATCATCCACAAAGACCGAGGTCAGCAGGCCGAGCTTCGCCACTGCTACGTGCCATAGCGCTCTCGACACCTTGTTGAAGGCGAAGACGGATCCACTGCCTCCAAACGGCAGCCCACGATCCAGGTAAAAGACCCACTGCCGATCTCTTCCCGGCATGGCAATCACTGCGTATCGCAATGACTCTGCAAGCACCGGGACCTGCTTGTAAGCTTTTGACAAGTCGAAACATCGACCGGCTCAAGCAGCAGCCCGACTATCAGGGTGCCATACCCCCCTCAAGATCTCGCCCGAGGTGAGGGCGACTTTCACTTCATCATCATTACTCCAGACCTCGGCCACAAACATGGCCATAGCAGTCAAAAAGTCGATGTCGTGCATATGAAGGTGAGAGGTGGATCCGAAGGATGCATTGATTCCCGAATCTCGAAGGTTATCAATAACCCTCGGCTTCTTGTCCTCGCCTTGCAAAAGCAAGAATCTCTGGCTCGGCGACCAATCATCAGTGCCCAGTCGGTTTGACACCTCACTCTCATTCGCAAACGGGCCCTCCAGGAAGCCCAATTTGCACTCCTCTTCAGTCTCAGCGTTGAGGAGGTCGAGCTCATCCTCCGGCAGGTTTTGCGGTGGCCTTGAAAGAAGCTCACGTCTTCTCCAGACCGCTTGGGCATCGAGCTGTTCAGGAGTCGCCTTCATCGGCCTCGGCCTGGGAGGGAAGAGACACACCCTCTTCCATGAATCGGCACACCTCCAAGTCGGTGAACTGTGTCTCAGTCACTAGTTCTCTAAACAATCGCAAGCACTTATCCTTGGTGATCGGGTGTCGTCCAGTGGTTCCCAGTTCCTTGGCTCTCGCCTCAATGCGCTCGATTTCTTTGCGACGCCTTTCCTCGATAGCCTGAGGCCCCAACGTGGCCAAGTCGAAGACGGCCCTTCTGAGGTTGTCAGGCAAGGATCCTGCAGAGTCCGCCAGTTGCTGTAGTTCGGAAGCTTTCTGCACATGCTCTTCCATGGAGTGGTAAATGCCCCAAGCACAGCCTCCGTCATTGTCGAGGTCGCCGTAGACAAGTCGGCCGACAGCTTCTTCCCCCGCATGGTTGGAGGGCGACGCAGAGGAGGAGGGCCAGGAAAAGCCAAGCTGCTTCAACGCTGCCACGTCAGCAGTCGAAAGAGACCGCCAGGCGCGGGGCACATACGCAACCAGGTCGCAACCAGTGTGACGCGGCGCCCCGCAGGCAGAACCTGATGAGGGGCCGCCGATTGCAGGAAGCAGGGCCCTCGCGAAACTGGAAGGACCTGGCCTTTGACTGAAACGCCACCCTGCCGGAACCGAGACAGGGGAATGATGACATTCAAGAAAGCATGATCGTTATGCTGATCCACATGCTCAGGGCCATAGAAGTCAGCAAACACAGCAATAGCGGTGAAGACCGCCTGGGGCACAAAATGATGCACCAACTTCACGAAGAGGTTGGTGACGCAGGGCAAGGCACGGGAGGCACCATGCAGTCCAGCCTGCGATCCAAAGACATAAGCCCCAGTCATCCAGGCAAGACCATCATGCTGCTTGGCACGGCGAGAGCCGGGGGCCTCCGTGAGGAGCGAAACCAACTGCAGTATTTGCTCCTGGGTCGCAGCGCCATCCTGGAGAAGTGTCCAAGCCAACTTTTCAGCAGGATCAGCCTGCAGAGGCGGGCCGGCTGTAGGATAGCGGCTCACTAGAGCCGGCCAGGCGGGTGGCACGCAAGCGGCACTGCAGTTCTGGCGGCAGAGACCGGGAAGCAGCTTGCAGTCCGGAGCAGGACGATCTGCCGCCCAAAGGATGGACTTAAACTCAGGAATGAGGGGTGCATGCCGGATAGTCTGTTGACCAACAGCGGCCAAGGATTGAAGGCGGAAGTGATGCCGGGTGCTCGCCAGCAAGGCCGGCGAAACAGCCGCGGTCGCGGCCCTGACCATTCTTTGGCATAGTAATCTAGGGTACTGCGCCTCAGAGCAGACGTGGCGAACGTCCAAGTGCCCCCGCTCCACTGCTGGCCGTAAGGCACATGCTCATGACGGCCGTCATAGTCGGCCTGAAGAGGCTCGAACACACCTGGAGTGGACCTGAGGCGAGTGTCTTTCTTCCGCTGGCCCCCATGCATGCACATTGAAAAGGAGACATCCTGTAAGGAGAAGAACCAGTCGACAAAGGCATCGCACGAGTGCTCACGCCCAAATCGGGTAACGAGATGGGCCAAAGCCGCCCAAGTCCAGGCCCGGGCCGGGTTCTCCAGCGTGACCAGGGCATTAATCTTCCAGGCTGCATACAATTCATGCACACACGTGCAGTAAACGGCGTTGGCAGACTCCACACGGGAGCGCTCGTAAGCAGACAGGTCGGGCAGGCCTAGGGGAAACCGAGCAGACCTAAGAGGTCGAGGGGACGGCAAACCCTTGGCACGTCACGGGCAACTGTCGGGCCCGGCTAGAAGTTCCACAAGGCAATCCAAAATGGATCCACAAGGGCCTGACGTGATGTATCAGGTCATCCACAAGCTTGCGCGAGGAGAGCAGGCTGAGATCAATGGGTAAAACTGAGACCTTCGGGTCAAAACGATTGCTGTGATGATCACCGGGGTACACCTGCCACCCTTCAGAGGCCGCGGTGTGGGACAAGATGGCCGAGCCACAGCAAAGCTCGACGAAAACTGCCTTTGGAGAAGCATCTGTGGTGGGTGGGCCCGGAGGGCCTAGTCAAGAGTGCTTGCACTCGCAGTACGGCGCACCCTTGCGCAAGCAATCCTTTTGCCAACAGTTGTGCAATCCTCGATCACAGCGATCCTTGGACTGATGAGGGCACCTGCCGTGCTGAAAAAGCACACAAAGGAACTGCCGAGTCTTGGGCATACGTGACACACAGTCCTTGGGGATCTCCTTGAGGAGCTGCAAGATCTCGGCGCGCTTGGGATCCACGGAATCCTCACACTTGCGCTTGTTGTTCCCTTTGTCACCCTTGGCTCCTTTGCCTCCACGTCCACGGCCACCCTTGGGGTTCTCGCGACCATCCGAAAGCCTGCCCTCGGACTTGCCTCCAGGGCCCTTGCCCGTTCCTTTCGGAAGATTGGCCAAGCAAACATTGACACGAGTGTGCGCAGTCAGCTTGCGCATGAACTTGTCCAACGGCGGCTCAACTCCAGAGACAATGCGGAGCTCACCGCGGCTTTCTTGAGCAATGAGCTGCCACAACTCACGGTCAGCATTGAGAGCCTGGGCAACGCTGGTGAACTTGTGCCCAGGAGGGGGATCACGAGTGACGGCGTCAAACATGTAAGTGTGCCACTCCTCATGAACAGCGAAAGAGAGCACGCTAAGCTGATCAAACGCCAGTGCCCTTCGAGTAAAGGCCTCCCGGAGGCGCAGCTCTCCGCTGACATCGCATTCCAGTTCAAGCTGTCGCTTGGACACCATCAGTCCGCCTTGGGCATCCAACGTGACCTGTTGGGCCGGCCGATCAGCGGAGATCTCCAAAGCACGCGACGGGCATTTGTGCGGAGGAAGATAAACCAAGTTGCCGGAGTCAACCATCGCCTGGATTTTGTCTATGAGGGAGTGGGAGGGCTCCACTCTCTCCGTAAACACGATCCCAGACAATCGCTGTTTTTGACTCTGGAGTCTCGTCATTCTTTCCGCTAGGGGTAGCTCCCGAGGCGGGTCCACGGACGATCTTTCCACACGCTGCTTCAAATCGGAGATCGCGAAGGTACTGGCCTCATACCACAAGCGGCGGAGATCCGGGACCTCCTTCGGGTCTAACTTGCGCTGGAGAAGATCCTCCACGGCCTTGATCAAGGGTGCATCGTCCCCACTCTGCGGACTAACCGCGCAGATGTAGGCCAGGCGGCCGAAGGTCCGGACTCCCGCGTTCTTAAGGGCAGTAAAGAAGGTGTCTTCCATACTGATGGCCTTAGCCCGAGCCGCAAACTCGGCCTCAGACTCCAGCATGGTCGAGGCCATGGCTCAGTCAGCAGGTATCCCAGCAATGCCGTGACAGGAAAAGGCTCGCGAAGTCGGCTCACTCGAATCCGCAAGCTTCGACATTCGACCATCGTGGCAAAGCTCCCGACTTTGTTGCCTGCCCGGGGAGGTCGCGGAGGACGTCAATCTCTCGAGACTCGGGCGGATCTGCCTTGTTCACAGAAGATCTCCCCGCCCGGCTGTCGAGGACTCATAGTTGCCATTCAAGGTTCGCCCGCATCTCAGCATGGAGGCAGGCGTGCCAACGGCATGAATGATGGACGAGATGCGATGGCGGAAGTACGCCCCTGACTCTGGCGGCTCAGGTCCCCCTGGGAGGTCTGGCACCAGGCTTGGCAGAGCACCTAGTCCATCATGGTCAGCGGCTGATACATCTGACTGCTCGGATTCATCAAGCTTGTCAAGGTCTTGTACCTGACGCTCGGCCCGAGGCTCGATATCCGCCTCCTCGTTCAATTTCTGAACAAGGTTCGACATTCTAACGGCTCTCGGCTGATCTGGGTCGAATTGCTCACTCCTGATGGCATCGACAAGGTGCTGGAGCTTCGCCAGAACCGGCGTCATCACATCGCGACCGTAAGTGACGATCATCTTCTCACCAGGGGCCGCGTGATGCCCCAAGATACGCTTCTCATGTTTGGAAAAGCGGCCAGATTTCGTCGCCCAAGAAAGCGGGGTCGCCTTGAGCGAATGCGTCGTCAGGTCCTTGACCTCATCAGGTTCCACAACCAAGCACATCCCTCCGCCGACGTCATAGGCCTATGTAGCCATTCTTGCGACCGCTCAGAATAAGCGGGCATGAGGATGTTGAGGTCTTCGATGGCCATCCTAGCCCGCGCCGCCAGCCAAGCCGAAGCCCAAGGTTCAAGCTCGAAGGTGTGCCCCAGCGCTATCAAAGGCATGAAAGCCGTCCTTTCTTCGGCCTTCTTAGCGGTTTTGTGGCCCAGCATCACTGCCTCAACTAAGAACACGTGCCCATGTGCATCCACCTTCAAATCGGTCGCCTTAGCCGCGTCGCTCCATCGAGCGGTGGAGAAGAGACAGAACAGCGCGAACCCAGAGATCACCGCGTGCAAATCAGTTCCACTGAGGACCACTGACTCGAGTTTCTTCACGGCCGCGACCGGGTAAGGAGGGGCCTGTTTGAGAGGCCGCTTCTGCAAGTAACAAGTGTGGGCCGCCCCCTCGACTGTCTGGGAGATGATGTTGTCCTCTGACGCGCTTCCAGTAGAGAAGTGGAAGAACCTCCAAGCCGAAATGAATGCCGCTGCTGACGTCGGCGCCGCCTCTGCCGAGCGGAGCTCGCAAACGTAGTCATAGAGATCTTGCTCGAGGACCCGCAGCGGCTTTCCTCGATTGATCTGAACCTGCCACTTGGCAAACTTCAAGTAATCGCATGATCGTTTGCTCAATGTGCTCGTAGCCTTCTTCGCGAAGGTGTCATTGAAGATGGTTGCCAGCTGGTGCTCCGGCACAAGCATACCACTGAGCTCAAGCAAAGACCGCCCCAGACGGGAGTCGTTGGGGTCGTAGAGTCGTAGAGGACAACTTCCTTGATGCGGCCAATTGCTGCCGTCCTCAACTGGTCCTCCGATTTCGACATCCTCGTGGCAAACAGTCTCTTAGCACGGAAGGGGTGCGAATGCACCCAGCTTCCGTCGGGAACCGAAGGCTCCGATGACGTCATTCTGGCAACTAACCAGAGGGAGCTCAAATGGGAACCTCAGGTGGCCGTAGGACTCCTTCTGAAAGACAACCTTCCCAAAGCCTACCTCCCAAGGGAACTTCATCGGCGACTTCCTTTTCTCTTCAAACAGGGACTGGGCCACAGCAGGATGTACCGCCGGAGCAGCATACGGCCCAGGAGCTCGTTGCGACCGCTGCTGACTTCTGCATGGCCTAGTCTCTTCGCAATCCTGAGGACCCGGAGCCGCCTCTGCTGCTTCGCGGTACCACTCACGCTCTTCTCGGCCGTGATCGTCTATTTTTGACCACGACTGATCTCGTTCATCAGAGCTCCCCAAATTGGAACCAAAATCGAAGCTCCGGACATCGAGCTCTTCATCACGACTTTCAGGGCCATGGCCCTCGGCCTCCGGGCTGGACATGACCCCGCTCAGCACCCCACAAAATCTCGAAGCCGGGACAGCGAGTTCAAAGAACAAGTCAAGCGATCGAATGCTAGGTGCTTCGGCCCCCAACCTCGCACTTGCACAACGCATAGCTCCTGGTTTTAACGCCTAGCCTTGCTCCCAACACTGTCATCGGAAGACATGTACAATCCGCCGGAACAGAAGCTTCCTCGTGCCCTCTTGCTTTCGCTCCCTGTACTGGCTGGGGGCGCGAGGACGGGACTAAACCCTAGGAACCGGAAACAAGTGGGGGGCCGGGAAAGCACGGGCATCCGGCGCAGACTAAGCCCTCAGCTGCAACAGCCTTCGTAGCCGCCGATGTACAGTCCGGGCGGAGAAAATTAGGCGGCACAAGTCCTGAGCGCCCAGGTACAAGAGGACCCAAGCAAAGCGATACGACGCCGTGAAGGCGACCAGATGACCGCGAGTGACGGCATTCCTGAAGCCACTGGGACTGGCAGAAAATCTAATGAGGCGGCCTTCATGGAACATCGCAGGTCTGACACGAATCGGAGCAAACTCAGAATCAGAGGCATCACTCTCAGAACTGGGGTACGACTCATCCTCGGTACTGCTGCTGTAGTACGAAGAGCCCCGCATGCTGGAAAAAGACCGGCCTCGAGGGTTGTCCATGGCGCTGCCGGAGCAGAAGAATCCTAGGCGCCTACAAGGGGGGGAGCCATGAAGTTAGTGGCAGACACATGCTACACGACTGTAGACTGCAGGTACCGATGCTCATGTTTCGACCTACCCGGACTCCCCGGCTCGGCCCAGAGGTGGCACGGGCACAGAGGGTCATCCAAGGGACCATCACGGGTGGAGGCAACTCGCACATGCCGACAAGACTGACAGGAGCAGGTCTCAAGCAGAGGTAACTCTGCATGGCGGCCCCTTGGTTTTTCAGCCCTTCGCTCGGGAATCCGAGGGGAATCCTCGGACCTGCCACCTTCGAGGATGCAGGCCCGGCGGAATGAAATCTGAAAGCAACAAACAGGAAGCTCCGAAGAGCACCTCCGACACAGCAGACGCCAGAGGCTACGGAACAAAAGCTCGGCATATGAAGTCAGATTGACGAACCGGGGCAGAGGGCTGGCTCAGGCTTCCATCACCTTCTCAGTAGCCGACGACGTCGGGCCTCGCGAAAGCCAAAACCACGCCGGCCGAGCAGCAATCTGCGAGCCACCTGGACATAGTGCAGGGACGCCTCCTCGACGGTGGTCTCGAAGTGGCGCCGGACACCGAAAGAAGCAAGATGAATCTCCAGCTTGGTTAGCCGCCAGGCCTGGAAGGTTCCATCAACAGACGAACAAGTCTTGGCCGCAGCATTCACCAGGGAGGAGATCCGGTCGCCACCTTCGGCAACTCCCACAGCCTCCAGGGCACCATCTCGGAAGCAAATGGCCGGCGCCTGGATCTCCACCAGACGGCCAAGGCGGCTATCTGGATGGGCTCGCACTGTAGCATCTGAAGTCACTGCCGGCGCAGGCAAGCTGGAACCTTGGAGGTCAAGGCTCCCATGCCACCTATCAGCGTGGCGTCATCATCGTCGCCAGCATCACCGACAAGATCAGAGAGCCAGCTGCTGGTAGACGCAGCGCGCGTCTCGTCCGAGGCGCCCTCGTCAGCGGCCGCCATCGGGGAGAAGGCCCCTAAAGCTGGTGTTAGGGAACCTGAGGCCCCTAGATGTCGAGACGTGTCTTCAAAAATTTCAACACCGGCTGAAGGCCGAAACTTCAGCTACCATGACATGCTGACAACCTCATGTGACATGAAAAATCACATGAAAAAGAGTGAGGTAAAATCCTCAGCATGTGAAGTAATAAATGTAAAGTTTAAATCAAAATCACTCGAGCGGCGAGGTGAGACATACTATACAGGTTTTGGTTTCGCTCCGTTCCTACGCCCCACCCAACAGACAGAAGTACCCGCACGCAGACACTAAACGTCATCCCAAACCCACAACTTTACCAAAGAAACCTCTGGGTTCGTAGCAGCCCTCCAACGCCTGCCAACTGTCAGGATTCAGGGTTCATTAGGCTTTAGGCTCCTTTAAGGTTTTTAGGCAGAAACCTGAAACCCTGCCAGACAGAATCATAAAGCTAAGTCAATATCAATCCGGAGTCTCAAACCCATCCCAAAATCCTTGACCACTCTGCCTTACTTCCGAAGCTTCAAGGGACCGCTCCTGGAAGGCAAAGAGCAGGCGCCTCCAAGCACCGAAACAGCGCAGATTCGTTCTGAACCACGGCTTTTGACACTCGCACTCGGGGCAAGCCAGGTCAGGGAAGTGAAACCTCACAAGGCGCTACCGTGTGGTTTATCTGAAACGACGACAACAACTTCATGCATGGCCGCATTCGTGGTTAATTGCTTACTCAGGATCTATTTGGGGCCTTATGACAAAACCTACAATCCCCCAGCCCTAAACCCAACACTCCACCACAGGCACTTGGTTCTTCATTGAGGCTGTCAATCAATGTTCGGAATCCTGGTGGTCTCCCTTAGTAAGGCGAACCCTTTCTGCGTAAACTCCTCAGTTAAAGGGTATTTGGCTCTGCGAATTTGAGCTTCGTAGCATTTACAAGTGACACAAACACCCATGGGTAGTGTAGGGGGCGTAATAACTAAAACAGGGTTTGTGGCGTATATTATACTATAACTATAAATAAGGAACCCCAAAACCCTACTCTGATTATGAAGGCCCTCTCATTAGTCGTCTAAGCAAGGGTTCAGCCTTGGATCCCAAGACATCTGCGAACCAGAATGTCACTCTTCGAACAAATGACCCTATGGCAAAGAAGCCCTAGGTCAGGTTAGGGCCAATAATGACCATGAGGGATAACAGAAGTTATATGAAGATCCCTCTAAGTAACTATATGTTATATAATTAATACCTACCAATTCCACCTAAAGTCCTCCAACCCTAAATATACCACAATCCTGAAGCAGTTACATGACCCAAAGGACTGCGACTTTGCCTCGCTGGCAGCTTCTGCCTCTCTGCCGATCGCAGGTGCCTGCCACAAGCTTGTAAGGGTGAGGCTTATGTTACAGAGGTTTGCTGCTTAGGGTTTCAAGTCGGTCATACGGACTGTCACGCGAGACACTTGGCGACTAAATGGATGCGGTGTTCAAGGTTTCGGCGCTCACACTCGGACGATCCAGGCGAGGCATGTGGTTCGAGGTGTTCAGGGTTTAGGGCTCAGGTTTTGCCTTATACTCATACTTGTTCGTGTGACAACCTCCCAAGCCTGAGAACCCCGACGATGATTTTTCGGCTTCCAGTGAGCCGAGTGCTCTAAACTGCAGCTAGGGATGTGATTGAATCAGTCTTCAGCCTCCAACAAAATCGAACGCACTCCAAACCTGATTTTTGAACCCACGACTTCCAATCCCAAATCCCTAAAACCCGGTTCCAGAATCCCCGCAACCCTAAACTCTAAACCCAAACCCCTAAAACCCCCTTCTCTACATGTCGGCTGCACGGTCCCCAGTCTGCTGCAAGCACGAGGAGGCTTGGCGCCAGCCTGGGCAAGGTAAAGAAAACTACGTAAGTTGTAAGGCTTCGCAGGATATGAAAAGCGACCGGGCCTCGAAGAATGGTTCTAGGGGTTGAAATGAGGTGTTGCAGGCTTGTGGCTCCCGCATGGCTGGCCGAAGTAGCTCAGAGGGTCTCAACCGGGTCAGTGGCTAGGAAGCTACTCAGTAGAATCAGGAAGTGACTTGACTTGTAATCTGATTGTATGTGCTAGCACATGCCGTATGGCGTTGAGAGTTTATGGTTTGGTACGAACTGTATACTTTCGCAGGGGCCCATGGCATGGTCGCATAGCCGCTATCCGGGCATTATCTGTCCCAGAGGCTTCAAGGCCTCCATCCTTTTCTAGCACGACGCCTCTGGTCACAAACTGGAAGTCGTTCGTTTCTCCGGTCCTTGGAATTTCTTAAGATTGTATCTATCGGCCTGCTAACCGCTCACGTTTCAAAGGTTCTCCTGGTTCATGTTGAGATGTTTTTGGCATGCTATCTAATGAATCTAACGTCCCTACAATGCACCATGCAATCTACTGAAGCTACCTCGTCTCTAGTCTCTACATCGCACTGCTTGAAAACAGGAAACCCGAAATCCTTGCAGCCGTGGTCGCAAAGCCTATATTCTGCGCCTAAGGTCCTACGACCAGAGGCTTAGCCGACCAGCAATCCCTGGCGTCCTGCTGCACTTCTACGGTTAAGGTTGCGGGATTTGCTGCGCCTGTGGATGCGGGAAGCTAACCCGAGAACCCCAAAGCCCCCTGAGCCCTGACTCTGAACTCCAGCTCCTTGACACTTTATGGTTTGAAGCGATGCCTCCAGAGCCGAGAGCGCCTGAAGAGTTCTAGGTTTAGGTGCTCCGCGGGCTTTGGGTTTAGGGTTTCGCTCGGAGGTTTGGATTTAAGGGTTTTTGAAGGATTCGGTCTCGGGGTACCCACGTTTATCCCTAAATCTTTGAACCATTTAAGTCTCAACTCCCTTCGAGGGGAGCCTTGAGTACGCTTTCACCGGAGGAGAGCCTGGGGATACATGTTCCTGGTGACGGCGCCTGTATGCGCCTATGTTTTTTTGCACATTCCATGGTTTCGGGGGGTGGGGGGAAACGGGGGCGGCCAATAACAGCATCTTTAACTCTTATGTGGCTTCCATGTTGACCTTGAGGTGCCTCTCATCACCTCTCCTGCGTTCCTCTGAATGCTTTGTCTTTCCCTTGTGCCCCGTTTGTCTCCTCGACTCCGGGGCCCCTTCTTTCCCACTGTCAGGCCACTTAAAATCCCATCATTCTCCAACCCTTCTACAAGGCCTGCGCGCGCCTCATTTTCTTCGTAATATCCTTGGTTTTTGTGCGTTTAGTCACATTTCCGAGCGGTCTGGGGGGGAGGGGCGGGGGTGGGGGGAAAGCCACAGGACATGCGAACCTTTTGTGCACGTTGGGACGACTACTAGTAGCGAAGGCGGCGGCGTGAGCAAAATGAAGACCTGTGGCACTTCAGCTCTTGCCTCAAGCTTCAATCTTTGACCATACCTAAGTAAGGCAAGTCTGGCAACTCAGGACTACTCGAAAGCTCTATCTCACATAAAGTTTTGCTCTGCAGCCTCGTGAAAAATGCGCTTAAAACCCGGGCGAAACGCAGCTAGGCTCTGAGTAAACTTCAGCCTCTAGTGTTTCGCGCACATGCCTGGACTTCAATTTTACCTGAAATTGCGCTCTCGCAATGGTTTCGCGCGAATCCATGTAGAACTTTTCATTCTGAAATGTGTAAACACGCATAGCGTACAGGCGCCGTCACCTTCTTCCTCCGTGGTTCCAAAAGCCTAGCAGCCTAAACCCGTAGGTACAGAGATCTTCCAAGCGGAACTTCGGATGAATCTTGCGGTGGTTACAGGTTCGAAGTTTAGAGAAGCCGTGAACATAACCGTTTCAAGAGCCTCCTGCAGCCATACCTAGGCACACTGCCGAACTCCAAAACCCCACACCTTGATATTATATCAGGGCCTGAATACTTCGCGTTGGCCCCGGCCGAAGCGATCAGAGGTTCTCACCGCAACCCTCCTATCCCCTCCGAAGCGATCCACCCCGCCGTTACGAAACCCCGCCCAACTCGTCGACCGGACCCAGCGCACGACTGTGCACATTCATGTCCTCCACTGGAATCCGCGTATCTGTAGGCAGTCCGATGCAAATTACCTGGCTTTGCCCGCGCTTCCCGGCCCGTCCTATAACTCGACCCGGCCGAGGCGGAGGAAGCGAAGCGTCACAATGAGCCCGAGATTCAGCAGTTGGTTGCTTAGTCGTTGCTTGGCCCCCGCGAACCAACGGTAAACCTTTCAGAGTCTGCACGGACTATATGACTGTATATTTAATGGCTCAACTACATCAGCTCGCTACAGGTTACTGCGCTAGAACGTTTTTGTCTGAACCCGTCCGCACCTACCATCGCCCACTTTCCGCATCGCTGCTCCGAGAACCGGTCTTCATGGCCCATAAAGCTGTTTAGTAAATGGGCCTAAATAATTACCAGTACTATTTTGGCGGCTCCTTGTTATAATTATAGTAATACCCTATTCGAATTATTAAGGCCCTAGACTGAGGGTTTAAATCGGCGTTGAATATGATCTGTTAACAACACGATCCAGAACCCTAAAAGGCCGAAACATCAGGCAAAAAACTGAACCCTTATAATGATGATGATCGGGGAAGAAAGGGTTGTGGGCTCAGGGTCTAGGGACTTGCACATGAGGATCTTAAGCTTGCCCACTCGAGGAATCCCCCGACATGCAGTAGCCCCGTGCTGACGTTGCTCAGTGGCTGGGGCCTTGACGGCTTGAGGGTGACAAAGCCAATACTGCTAAAATGCAAAGATGCAGGTGCAGTGGGCACTTCATGCTGCGATGCATCTGCTCTACTCTAGGCTGTGATTACTCCTGGCATCTCGGAAAGCGCCGGATACGATTCCCAAAGCACGAATGCAGCTGAAATCGTCACAAACCCGTGAAGTTTCAGTCCCTTGACAGCCCTCAACCTCCAGAACACTAAACAACCAAACTTCCCCAAACGAAGGTAGAGGGGCGGTCTCGCTACCGTCTAAATTCGACCTAAGGCGTCTTGATCATACAGGATGCAGTCGTTCATGCGGAGAAGGCAGCGCCATGCGCCTAAACCCTACCTTCCGCAGTCCCCGTGGCAAGCTCTACGCCTCTGATTTCTTGATGATTGGCATCGCGCGATCTCTGAGTCTGTGTTGCGACAAACTGAGGGAACCTCGTCACGCATCAGGGCGCCGAATCAAAGCAGGTGCTTCTTGGAGATCAGGGGACTGCAGGTTGCAAGGCTGCAGATAGGGCTCCAGGCCCCCCCCACTGTGCTTTTCGATTTTGGACTTTACGAGTTCAACCTGCAGACTTGGTCACATGGCGACAAGATAACAGAGAATGGCGTTAGTGTGCTACTGTAGTAGTGTGGTTGCATGCGCATCAACCTGTAACTTGCGGGTTGGTGCCGAGGGCGTCGGGCTTGCGATGGCATGCGTCATACGGCGATACAGCGTTATAAGTGATTTTAAGTGTAACATTTGCTGGCAAACGGTGTCTTTCGTGAGGGAATCGGGTACAAGGGACGCTGAAGTCGCCAGAAGCAGAAGAGGATCCCCCGTCAGTCGGATTGAAATCTGGTGAGAGCTTCCGGAAAGTTGGCTGTCCCAAAACACTTGAAAGGTAGTAGTGCACATTGCACAAAATCAGCCATCAGGTCTGTTGAGTTGATGACTATCTGCGTCTGTCTAGAATGCATGTATGCATGCACCTGTGGTTTGTTTGCGTCTGCACGCACCACGGGTGACCAGCCAAGTATAGGCAATCGGACCCTAGACGTTAGGGTTCGTTGGTCCTAAGCAGCTTCATCTCGACTGGAGTCAGTAGAACGCCATTGTGATATCATCTGAGTAGCTTGAAGCATGAACGAAACACCGAGTGGCTATCGAGGTCGCTTTGCTCTCGGCTCTGATGACAATGAGTCTCCCAATGAGTGGTCATCTTCGCGGAAGCTCTGCGTGCAAATGTTGGAAACCAACCTCGAAAGGTAGCGCAGCCTGCAAAAGCACAGATTTCTACTCCAAGGGTTCTTGACGGTTAAAAGTTTGAGGTAGTCGAGACTCGATGTGCAAGCGTTGGTCATGTTTGAGAAATCATTGTCCGAAGCTTGGTTCTACTGTGTTGCGTAGGGTTGTTTTCAACTTTACGGGGCTTGCAGGATGGAGGGGTGAATTGCACACGGTGCTGTAGGGTATACTAGTCGTTCTATCGTCCAGGTGTGTCGGTAACTTCACGATAAGCAGCGCCGGGGCGTGCTTGTATTGCGAGCAGCTTCGGAAGATCGGAGCTACGGATCCTGTGCCCTAGCTGCTCTTGGGATCAAGGCTAGCCTAACTCAATTTTCCAGAACCTCCCTGCATCAGGCTTCGATTCTTCCTGGAGTGCTGATTTTCTGTCTGCCCAGTCCCAGCAGAAGCCATCCTTCAAAGATGCCAAAGATGCGGGCACGCTGGGGGGGGGGGACAAAGCGGACAAAACGAAGCAGCTGTCAGCCAAAGCTTAAAAGAAGGATCGAAGGATCTTAACTTACTCGGCGTAACGAAGAGAGGCTTTGTTTCATTCCCGAACTAAACTTCATTGATACTGCAGACTACCGCCTGATTCAAACCCTAACAAACAAAACCAAAGGCCAAAAGGGCTTCGGTGCGGCTTCTAGGATGTAGAGTTCACGGACTCATGCAACCTGTGAACCCAAAGAAACCCATGGCCCCCTTCGTTCCATAAGCTGGACCCCTTTGGATTTGGCTTGTAAATTTCAGGTCTTTGGGTGTGGGGCTGCAGTGCCTCTGCTTCGGTCTACTTGTATCTTACCGTATCTGAGCTAGCCGAAGTTCATGGTTTACGGCTTGGATTTTGGGTTTCGGCGCTCACACTCGGAGGGTTTCGGGCGTATGGCAAGTTTGAGGCTTTCAGTGTCTGAGGTGTGTCAACTTGGATTTCAAACTTCACCACACAAAATCCCCTAAGCCCGAAACTGACATGCTTGATTCGATACTTCGTGCAATCCTGGGCTCGATCTTGGATTCAGAAGGGGTTGCCGAAAAAGCAGGAGACCGGGCTGTACACACACAACATTCCGTGAGCTAAACACCCCAGCCTTCCGATTGAAACCCGAAGCCCTGTCCGAAGCTTCCACCCTAGACCTACCAGAACGCCAAATTCTAAAAACCAACAACACCAAAATCCCAAACCCTTAGTCCTAAAGCTCTTGTCCCCCTCTGCAGCGAGTGCTCACTTGGAGTGCTGAGTCGAGGAAACTTCAGCGGCTTCGACACGGACCCAGACGAGGGCCATCTGTGATACGCTTTTTATGCCATATATTATATCATGCACTATAAGGGCTGAAGGATTTGAGCCTGGCTTTGGGGGGGGGGGGGGAANCCTGGCGCCGCCCCGCGCCCACGAACGAGGGTCTTTTGTTATATTTTTTTTTTCCATTATGTTTTAAGAGGATAAAAGGGGGTGAGGGTTTGTGGGCTGGGTTTGGGGGGGGGGGGGTACATTGTAATATACTGCAATCAGACTAGGCCTATGTGATTATCAAGTATTCGACCATAAGAGCAACAAGAATTCGTGCACCCTCCAACGCACTGCACATACAAAGCTGCATCCCGTCGATACTAATCCCGGTGTGGATGTTATCTAGGTGGGGCTTTTAAAGCTGTTGAAAATATTAGTAAATAAGATCCTCTTAAGCCCAATAAGGGGAAATATAAAATGTCCCAAAGCCCTACCTAGTATTATTGAGCTCTAGAGACGCTAAACATCACGACATCTTTTCCTAGAAGCCAATCGAAAAGGAACCGCGTTTTGAGAAGAACACCGTGTTTGAAAATCTGGTTGTTTACGCGATGAGAACCCGACAAAGAAACACCGCAGTACGAAAAAAGAGGCAGCAATCCCTGCAGCCTAAACCTCTTGCCTTTTCCATTGAGGGTTTCCGGTCGTTGTCTTTGTTTAAGAACTCAGGATTCTAGTATCATAAACGGACAAGAACCCAAGGGCCCTCATGGGGATCCGTGGAGGCAGTTTTGCTGCAGTGCCGCGGGGATTTAAAATCTTCGGGTTTACGGGGCGTCAAGGCCCTGAAGGCTTAAGGTTTGGGCTCAAGAAATCGGGGTTTGGGTTCTGGTTTGGGCTTTCCGACTTTTTAGATTCGTGCTTTAGGGATTCGGAATATGAAGGGTTGAGGGTGTGGGCACGGCAGGAAGAAGTGTGTGACACGGTGCTTCCAGCACCCGACGTCCACACAAAACTAAGATTGAAGTATGAGAACCCTGCAAATGCGGCTAGCCCCCTTCTTCGTCATCCTTCATGACAGCCATGAACTCCTGGAAATCAATTGCTTGGTCACCATTCCTGAGAGCATGAGCTGCACTCACATATTAGAGAAGGTGTTGTAACCGGTTCGTTTACCAAGGCTTCATGGTGGTGCAACCATGAGGCTCTCAGTTTTAGGAGCTCGTGTTCATATTAGGAAGGTTTTGGTGAATGTATATGCGCCTCCTCGATAGTACTGGTCAGCGTCTGCTTGGGATGTCCTTCCGCAAGGTACTTGCAATGGTAGTTATCACCATGTGAAGACTGTGATGGAGTGCGGTTGAAAAATCTAAAATACTTAACAAGAAAAGTCACCCAATCAGGCAAGAATGGAGAACCAATCTATTGTTGACTGTGGCCTGAATGAACACATACTTGCGGTGCATGTAGGCTCGCCCACCCTAAATCCTGAATGCCTCAGTCGAATCGTCGAAAACGCCATAAACAGCTAGCAATGAGCAGCCCAGCTTCTTGTCCAGCTGCTTCAGGGTCTCGCTTATCTCCTCCACTGTAAGAGCGCCAAGAAGGCGCCCGGAAGTGAGTTCAGCCATGCTGATCGTGCCTCGGGAATTGCAACCCCCAGGACCCAGATCTGGCTCTCGGACGGCAAGGCTTCAGGCTTTCAGGCAGCAAATGATCGAACGCCAACACTGCGCAACCATACCCCACCAGTAAAACAACCCTAAAGCAGACGCCCTTACCTCCTTGTGCATCCAAGCCTCTTCAAACTGCTCAGGGCTCCTCAACCCCCAAACCCTGAACCCTTCCGTCTCAACGCCGACACCCCCACTCTGAGGCATGGGACCATCACTATTCCTGTCAAAGGCCGCGAATGCAGTTTTGCATACCGCCGTTGTCAGGCCGTGCTTCCTGTCAAAGGTCGCCTCAACAATGACTCAACAAAGGGCTTCAGGGCTTCTAGGGCTCAGAGTTCTGGCTGTTGAGCATACTGGGCTATAGGCCTTGGAGTTCTAGGGTTGATTGCTTTGGGCATCGACTCTGACTGGGTGCCCTACGTCTGGGAACTTGTCGCTGACCTCAAAAGCTCAAGCCCGAATTTTAGGACTCCGAACGCCCTGAAAACTAAACCCTAAATATCCGTAAACCAAACCCGAAACCGTGGAGGCTGTACGTATACGTTCTTCCGATCCACATAAACCCTTTTGCTGCAGGCGTGCACGCAACGACGCCTGGTAGTTTGCCGGCTTCCGCCAGTTAGGACTGTGCTCATTAACCCTAAAGCCTAGACCCAGCTTCTACTTCAAGTCCTGAACCTTGAATCCCACATCCTATAATCCAGGCCTAGGACTCTGGGACCTAGAAGAACACACGCAATGGCCGAAGTTCTTGACATGTCGGCAGAGATGCCGCCAAGAACTCCGTGTACGGGAAGGGCTTGTAGGTATTGTCCACCTAAAGAGGCGTGCCAGCCCTACTGTAGTGGCCTTAATAATTACCTATACTATTTGGGGGGTTCCTTATTATAATTGTGATGTAATTGGCCCCAAAACCCTGTTCTGATTCTTAAGGCCCTGTATTACTCCATGAACCTTAAGCTGATCCCGGGGGCTTAAAGAGCCGAGGCCTGAGCCCAAGAGCCATACGTAGCAGGCCTTACCTGAAGAAAGTCTGCGTCGGGGGTATCGTCGCAGTTCTCTTGGATATACACTTGCTCAAAAGTATGGAATGCTGGTAATCATGAAGGTTAGATTCGTTGCCGGGGCAGCTGCTACTACTGCTACCACGGCTCCTACTGGACTCCTACTATCACTGCTACAACGACGACTGACTCATTCGACTGCGACAGCGACCACGAATCCGACTACTAACTACGCACAACTGACGACAGCGACCGCGACTGCTGCTGCTGCCACTGTTCCGGGTACTGCTACTGCTACTTCTGCTACTGCTGCTACTGCTGCCCTGCTCCTGCTCCTATGTTGCTACTGCTATTGGTACTGCTCAATACTACCGCTGCTCGGGCTAGTGCCAGTGCAAGTGCCACTGCGGCTGCTCCTGCAACTGTTGCTTCTCTTACCACTGCTGCAACTCTGGTACTTGCTGCATACAATGCCGTCCATCCCCAATGCTGCAAACAAATCAAACGAACGCCCAGGCCGCAGGATCGGGAGCCCCAAAAATCTCGCGAGCCTCAGCTCTGCAAAAATCAGCTTCAAAGCTTAGGGTTTAGGGTTTACAGTTCAGGGTTGGAGAGGTTACGACTTCCATCGTTGTAATTAGTATGCGTTGTGTCAATGACTGGGAACATACTCTTACGGTTGTTGCCCCCGCGAGCTCTATTCAGATAGATTCTGTCATTGGTGGTTGCAGTTGAGTTCGCATCATGCCGGTGATGACGGCCTTCAGTATACACCTTCCACCTAAGCTTGCAGCCTGGATCTGTCCCGCTGGGCAGTGTTAGGGGCTAGGGCTTCGGAAAGGTCCCCGTACTCTTTCCGGCAAGGGAATACTCCCAGTATTCGGAGCCCGTGGCCTTGACATCCTGCCACTCTGAACCCTCAACACTTTCCGACTGTTGAGCCTGAAACTGCCTGAGCCCGAAACTGCACTAGGCTTTCAATTGGTTTCGACCTGAAAAGCATTGGAGGGTGAAGCGCAATGGGCTCAGGTTTTCGGCTTTACGGCTCAAGTACTGCTCTCAGTATGCCCCTTTGCGTCTACTCGTGCTGAATCATCACGAATGTTCGACAACTGGAATGCCAGAGAATCTTCAAGACGGGACTTATCGGTTTGCGTCTCGTCTAGGTGTTTTAAGTTTGAGGTTTCCCGCTGTAACGTCTTTGGTCCTAGGGTTTGGGAGTTTCCAAAACGAGAGCTTCCCTCGTCTCTCAGAAACCCAGAGGTGACCCGAGCCAGAGTGATCCTCTATATAAATAATATAGGGGCCTTAATAACTACCTGTACTATTTTCGGGGTTCCTCATTATTGTTATAGAATAATGGGCCCCAAAACCCTATTCAATCACTAAGGCCCATATTAGCCCTTGACAAGTGCCATTGGGTCTTCTACAACACCCTCAACCCTACAACTACAGCCTTGTAATCGCCCCTCATAGAGAACTCGGGTTAAAAAAACCTTTGAACGACTTCTCAAGCCAAGGAGGCATCCTTCTCGCCCACCAGCTTCGCCATTTCCTAGTGCGTTGGGATACTGGCTGGATTTGTACCAGTTGAAAATAAGAGAATAGGAGACAAGAACTCAAACACCTAAAGTAACTGTAAAAAGCAGGATTTAAGTAGCAAAACTCTAAGAGAGTAGAGAGAAAGAACGGGACACACATATGATGTAGTTCTGATAAGCTATAGGGAAAGCAAAAGCAAAATGGGCAAAGTTATCTAGTTTCGAGAGAAAGAACGGGACACACATATGATGTAATTCTGATAAGCTATAGGGAAAGCAAAAGCAAAATGGGCAAAGTTATCTAGTTTCGAGAGAAAGAACGGGACACATATATGATGTAATTCTGATAAGCTATAGGGAAAGCAAAAGTAAAATGGGCAAAGTTATCTAGTTTCGAGAGAAAGAACGGGACACACATATGATGTAATTCTGATAAGCTATAGGGAAAGNAGCAAAAGTAAAATGGGCAAAGTTATCTAGTTTCGAGAGAAAGAACGGGACACACATATGATGTAATTCTGATAAGCTATAGGGAAAGCAAAAGTAAAATGGGCAAAGTTATCTAGTTTAGTTGTTGTGAATGTTTGGGGGGACTTTCCGGTTGTTTGCGGGTCACTGGCTGCAGGGAAAGACTGGGTTGTAGTCTTGGGGCCCGATAAACGTCTTTATGAATAGGTACCTCCATTCCAGAGGAACCATAAAGGGAATTCAAAACTTTCCCAAAGTGCCACCTAGAAGAAAACAGGGAAGGTGGGCCAGGCCAGGGGCATGGAGCCCGGAGGGCTGGCAGGGCCCACACCATTGGCCTGTGGCCCGAACTCGGATTTAGTTTAACTTACGATTATAAGGAAGCCATATTATGTACTGTAGATCCGTAGTATGTTACCTTAGATTAATTCCTCCACAAGAATCCAGAATGGCTAATCAGGCAATCCAATCAACCCCATCACCCCATTCTCGCAGATCGCTTCCATTAGTTGGGAGTATAACCTCGGTCCAGAGGGTTTCCAGCATTTCGTGGCATGCCATCTCAGAGCATGCATGGGCGCACCATGATAACATCCCAACCCTGGTGATTTTCATAGCATCTATGTCTATGTGCCGGTCAACCCGATATTTTGTCAGAACAGTGCAGTTAACTGCCGTCACCTGATGCTTCTCTATTGAACCAACATTCAGCCCAATCAAACCATCTTTTTCCGATGTTTTCACCTTGTTAATTTCCATGTGTTGGATCCAGTTATTGCTGTTCCGCGAACTTAAGCCTAGGGGTCAGGCGAACGTCGGGGCCGAAGCGAATTTAGGTTTCGTGACGCCCGAACTCGAGTACGGCAGTTCCTCCGCAGGGAGAGGTTCGAAATGGTTCGAACAGCATGTCTTGGCAACGACAGCACCAACCCCCGTTGCAGGGACTGGGCAGTCTTCTAGTCTGCAACTTGTCGGAGGAACAGTTTGAGGGTTGTAAGAATGAGGACATCCTGCGGTGCCGCCGATGCTCGGGAAGTTTGATCTCTCTTTAAGCGGCAACGTAGTTCAATGTGAGAACCGAGCGAAATGCTGGCGAGCTCTGAATGTTCATGTTGGTGAGTCCTTGATGCTGTGCTAGCCACTCATCCTTCGCCCTTGCTTAAACATCGTGTCCCATGTCGCCGGCTTCCGGCTCGAGGTTTCCGGATCGATTCTAGCAACGGCCCGGGCAAAGCTAAGCCTAAACATAAGATACATACATCATACATCCACTTGTATTGACAAGGAGAGATAGATAGATGGATTTTTTGTATGGATAGCTAGATAGATGGGAAGGTAGATGGATGGATAGATAAACAGCTGAACAGACAGTTGTTAGATATCAAGGTAGCTAGAGAACTAGATAGATGGCAGTTAGCTAGGCGGGTCGGTTGGTACGCAGCGAGGTAGGTGGAGATAGGTGGAGAGGTAAGTGGGTGGGTAGATGGGTGGCTGTTTAAATGGGTAGGTCGGGAGCAGCAGACTGATGTATATACACATGTGCCTATGTGTATATAATATATGTATATGTGTGCATACATAATATATTGTTATATACATACATATACATAATAATAATAACAATATTAATGTAAATATACATATATATATATATATATATAATACGCACACACATACATCTAAGCACATACATGCCTACCAACCTGCCTACTTACACACATACGCCTTGCAGACAGGTTCTTTACACAACAAGCGGCGAAGCAAATCATTAGTCAGTAGGTGTACACCCTCGCCATTCATCCCCGCTAGGACAAAAATCCACCGCATGAATTGATTGGGCGTCGGTTGTATTTGTTTGCCACAAAAAACGCCGCCCAGAAGTCGGAACTAGGCAACAACACACAGCCCACGAAAAGGCCCGGAGGTCCTCGAATAAGATGCGGCCGTCGCCAGAGGAGTCCAGAAACTGGAACAAGCAGTCCGAAGTCGCCCTTTCTGACTCCTTCAAGAAAGAGGCGGCCACGTTGAAACCTGAGTGGCATGTCATTGCACACTACCACCGCTGTTACGACTGCCGCCTCTACCACTACCACCACGACCAAGACTACGATGACGACTGCTGCTAATACTACTTCTACTGCTGCTGCTACTACTTCTACTACTACTACTGCAATGACCCTTGCTTCCTCGTCTTATGCATTTCTTTGTCAAGCAATCACACCTCAGGCGCATGCATCATCGCAACATCCTGAAGTTCCCCCCGAGAAAAACACACTGCATTCCAGCCATAGTAGATGCATTTCTCTCCTCTCCCAATACACAATACATATATATGTTTATATGTATATATGTATGTATCTATGTATGTATGTATATAAAGCTATATGCATATACATGCGTTTGCAATGCATGTGTGCTTGTGCCTGTAGGTCGCTGTAGGTGTATGTTGATGCGTTTATGCATGAATGCATGTATGCATGCATGTTTGCATATATCCATGTATAATGCATTTCTCTCCTCTCCCAATACACAATATACACACACACATATATATATATGTATGTATGTATGTATTGTGTATGTATGCATATACGTAAAGCTATATGTATATACATAGGTATGCAATGCATGCGTGCTTGTGCCTGTAGGTCGCTGTAGGTATATGTTAATGCGTGCATAGATCCATGTATACAATTGTGTGTATGCACGCGTTCAGGTACAGTATGTGGAGAGTGTATATATACATATATAAATATACAACTATATACATATATACCATATTTGCTGCTTGCATCATGTCACCATGGTTCGATGTTGCTGTCGCTGATGCAGCCCTTTCCGTAACTGGGGTTCCGACAAGCTCGTTTGAAACGGTTGTGCTTGCGATAGCGCTTTAGCTGCGCGAGAATGTTGGGCTGGATGACCACGTCCTCCACCCTGGTAGAGGGGATTCAGATGAAGCTACTTTTGGAGGCTTCAGCACTCACACTCGGACGTGCCTAGGCGAGGTTCCTGGGTTTGGGGGTTGAGGGTTTACGCGTTGAGGGGCAGGGTTCATTGCCCACGACGCTATTGACAGTCTTCATTTAAGGCTCGGACTATGCCCGGAGCAAGGCTAGCACATCCTCCCATGGCCTTGGAGTGTTGTTCACGATCCATGGGTGCCGCAGCGCGGCTGCAGCCGTAGCGCGCTTATGAACAGATTTGTCCAGGAGAACTGTGACCAAGTTGATGCAGTCCTCAAAGGGTTCGAAGCCCCTGAACCCGAAAACAAAGGCCTGGATGTCAGGCGATAAGGTTGTGGGTTTGCGGGCTTTTCGTTTTGGCGCTTAGGCTTCGGTTTGCTGGTTTCAATCTTGCGTTTCAAGCAACTCCGATGCTTCTGGCCCTGGCTTTGCCAAGTCCACCCCGCAATCACACATGCTCAACACGGCCCAGCTTTACCCACGTAAACGCATACCGCGATTCAGGGCTTATGGCCCAGGCTCCAAGGACTCCAAGGGGCCAGATGGCCTTGTAGCGTTTAGAGTTGCATTGATAGGGTGTAGAACCTGAAACCGGGCCCAACAAGCTTGAATCAGGCGGTCCTGATGAATGAGGTCCCACGGATGGACGTTCAAGTTAAACTTGAACCGCTTGGAGCCTCAAGAGGTGCAAAAGCCCTTATTTCCCTGTACGGAGTTTCTCTAAAATTACATTAAGCTTCCCAATCTCAAATCAGGGGAAATGTAGAAACCAAAATGATTACCAATTCTATTGTGGGGGTTCCTTATTATAAGCATAGTATAATATGCCCCAAAACTCCATTCTAATTATTAAGGCCCGTATAGTACCGGGCTCTTCGAAGTGTAGGATTCAGGGTCTGAGGTTCATGTTCTCGAGCTTGGTTGGTTGAATCTAGAGTTAGAAGGACGTTGCTGGGGGAGTCCTTCTAGTTGGGTTCTATCCGTAATTTGAAAAAGCACATCACTAAGCATATACATGTGTAAACGCATATACACACATAGCCCCATGTGCAGTCTTATCGTTATTGGTTAATATTAATATGAATTTATACACATGTGCTGACATACACAATAAATCCAAACGTACATGCATACATACAGACACATACATACACATACACATACACATACACATACACATACACACACACATACACACATACACACATACACACATACACATATACACATGTACACATATACACATATACACATATACACATACACACATACACACATATACACATACACATACACATACACATATATATATACATACATACATATACATCTACATCTACATCTACGTAGACATAGACATAGACATAATCATATGTATATATATATATATATATATATATATATATATATTCATGTATAAAGAACAGACCTTGCACAGAAACCAACACATACCCGCTACACTGTAATCCGCAGGGCGCCTTTCTCGTTCGCATCGAAGGGCATCAGCCGTGAGACGACAAAGAAAAGAATGACCCCACAGCTCCAGAGATCCTGTTCAGGGTTTCGGATTTAGGCTATAGCCCCTCATTTCATAAGGACAGCGTGCCTTTGTTGCCTTTCCTATTTGGGATTCAGTTGCAATGGTCGGTGAGCTTCGGTCGATCTCAAAGCCATTTCCAGACCTGGGTTAAGAGTTCTGAAGCTCGTTTGAATGTTCAGACCCTGGATGTGTCTGGAGTGGTGCTGTCGCCTTCAGGGGCTGTGAGTGCGCATAGGATGGAAACACTTGACGAGGGCTTGGCTTTTTTGGAGATCGGGGCTTCGGGTTTAGGGCTTGGCACTACGAGCTGAGGCTCGTTGGTTTCGATCCTTCTCGCAACATTTCTTATGACCTTGTCTTTTTGCTGGCGGGATCTCGGTTTACATATGAATGCAGTTCGAGGACACACCACCTTCGTGCTACAGACTGATTTTCGTGCCTGGAAAGCATCTACAAGCCAATACACCATAACAGAAAGAGGATCGGCTCCAAGCCACTCCGTAACAACAAGCACCAAAACCGAGCCCTCGGACGTAAAAGAAACAACCGGCCACAGCGTTGCCAGATCCTTAAATCCTTACCACCAAAGAGCCGTACAGTACGGTTTGTGCCCATCGCCGAATCGCAATCTGAGAGCCCGCGTCTCCCTCAAAAGTCTGCAGGCACCGAAGTTTCAACGGAAACAACGGCTGCCGGGATGATTTTGACCATGAACATGGAACATAAGCTAAGCTTGGTTCAGGCTGCAGTTGCGTCGTCGGGTATAGCGTCTGCTGCCAGGCTACACAGGCCAGGTTATACTTCTTGGCGTAGACCTGCCATCTTGGATGCTTTCCACAACAAGCAGGGCATCAAGCGAGCAAGAACACCCGCAGAATGAACAACTCCTTGACGAACAGTTCCTCACCCAAAAGCTTGCAATGCCCTCCCTCCAGATAGCGAGAGCGGTCGACAGCAATTATCGAAGTTTTTCTGGGTATCCTTCGTCGCTGCTCTAGCCCGCAACAACCAAATACTGCAGCCTATACCATTGTGTTCGTCTTGATTACGTGTCCTGAAATCCGGAAACTCCCAAATCCAAGACAAGCCTGCGCAAACTTCAGTTCTGGACCTCGACCCAGAAAACCCAAACTCCACTACCTCAACACGCTCTCTTTGCCAAAGGTTTGAGCTAGGAGCAGTCCTCCTAGCTAAAGCGCTACCCCGTCCTGCATCTTGAGGGACGGGCTCGGCTGTACTCACTCTCTCTCTCTCTCCCTCCCTCTCTCTCTCTCCCAGGCATTCGAGACGACACCGTTAAGGCCCAGATCCCTCATGTCCATTCGCCACCCGCCTCTGGAGCCATGTGGCTGGGTGTGCCCGCTGTGGAGGTCAGTGGAACGCCCGGCTGAAAGATTGTGGCGAGCCCGAAGTCCGTCACTTTCAGCGTGTTTCTGCTGCTGCCTGAGCGGCTGTTCGACCCTCACTTGGCACACCTCTCGATTTGTGCCTGTCCTATGGAGCGGCCATTCGAATCTTCACTGTGTCTTGGAAGTTTTCGCGGATGACTCCCGAAGGCTTCCGGGTGGGTACCTCTATATACGTATGTATATATATATATACACATACACATGCATATACATATACATGTGCATGTGTATATGTTTGTAAACATCATACACAAACAAACAATGAAATTGACATTGATATGTACATACACCTGTGCATATATATGTATACATATATGTGTGTGTATACATATACACATATGTGTATATATATATGAGAGATACCTCTAGGGTCTATTTGACGACTCCTTTCCGTGCTTATATACTGAAATAATTAAAAACAATGAAAATAATTAAAATATATTAAATTATGTTAATTATTTTTATTATTTGAAAGCCCAAATAAAGAAAATAATTAAAATCGGCTGTTCATACAGCTGTATAACCCAGATCCACGGGATTTTAAACAATAGAAACAAGTAAAAGAATTGAAATATTAAAACCAGCCGATTTTAATTATTTTAATTACTTCTTTTTTTGAACCGAAGATAATTAAAAATAATGAGAATCAGCCGAATTTAGTTATTTCAATTATTTTAATTATTTCTGCTAATTAAAATCGCTCTGCACCTGTCCTCTGCCCCCTCCTCTCTGCCCTCCCCTCCCTCCCCCCTCCTGTCTCCCCTCTTCGCACCTCCCTTCCTCCCTACCCTGCCCCCCATGCCCACTGCCCCCAACACAGGCACACAGGAGTCTCTTTTACTACAGGCGCACAGCTGTAGATCGTACTCTGCTAGAACCTTCATGAGCAACAGGCATGGATACATGCAAGTGATACGTGAAACAGTCAGGCACCTGGATGTGTAACATCAGTGTTTCAACCAGGCACAAATTTAAAATCACGTAGAACTGCATGTGAAGTCGGCATTCTACTTGCCTGTTATTGCCCAAGCGAATTAAGAGCGGAGTGATTGAGCTACATCTGTAACTTGTGAGAATCTATACATCTCAGCCTGGAGACAGCTTGTATGAAANCCTGTTATTGCCCAAGCGAATTAAGAGCGGAGTGATTGAGCTACATCTGTAACTTGTGAGAATCTATACATCTCAGCCTGGAGACAGCTTGTATGAAAAAGCAGAACACGCACACGAAACGCAAACGGATCTTCATTAAAACTTTTGCTCGAAAGTTTGCCCACATGTTTCAGTTACCTCTCAGATGGAAAGCATACTGCACAAAGTTGTGAAGCTTACAGTAGCTCCACTTGATGCCAGCATTGGCATATGAGGCATATGAAAGGTTAAGAGTATCTTATTCAGTGATAAGTGTCTCTTTTGGTCCTTGGCAAGGTTTTAAGGAAGCACCTTCTCCTGAGAAAAGCATCTTCGTTGAAATGAATAAAGGGCTCAAAGGTGGATACCTTCTCCTGTGAGAAGCATTCCGTGAGACACTCAATCCACTTCTTCAATCGGACCAGTGTTCGCCTCTAGCCATCGACGGAACCTTGGATCCTGTACATCGAACTCCTCTTCATCGAAAGGAAGCGGACGACGAGGATAGTGCCACCGTTCAAGTCGCACCATTTGTGCGGTTCATATCGGTCAACACTGTCCAGGGGATTCGTAGGGCTCGGATCCATGTCTTCATCTGAGATGTCGTCATAGTCATCCACGACAGAACTGGTCGGCTTGATCCGATGTCCGTGGCCTCTGAGGCATCTTCTTTACCTTCGGTGCCGAGGCGTCCGTGGGTACCTCTCCCTGAGGAGAGCTTCCCGTGGCAGACGCGGAAGCAGAAGCTGAGGTTCCCTCTTCATGTGAAGAGCCTACCCCTGCCTCGTGTTGCTTCTCTCGTACCTCAGGCCTCCGGGGTCCTTCTCGTGAGGTGGCCGATAGTGGAACGTCAGGTACATCGGCGCAACATCGGCATACGAGAGAACGACGTCAAATAAAGTTCATGGCCATGGTTCAGGAAGCTCTCAGAGTCGAGCTTCGCATAGAACATATAATTGCCGTACTTTATCACTGTACCTGCACCAGGAGATACCTCACCACCGGCATACACACAGTGAATTGCAGCGCGATGGCGTTGTCCGCTAGAGCGAACAGCAGTGAGGATGAGTCCGCGTAGATTAATCATTTGAATTGTGGGAGGCATGAAAAATCATCCCCAACTGCCGGCATCTCTCTGCTGTAAGAGGTTCCCCCAGTGCCTCCTCTGCGACTTCTGTGTCCTTGGATCGCCCCAACACTGATGTCGAAGTCCCAATCGAAGAAGCGATCGAAGACCAGAGCCTTAGGAGCGACCCACAGAGAGAACCGGCCCTTTGAGTTGGCCATGAGGAAGGCGAAGAACTTCCTCGGCTG
>BGNK01001568.1:38134-112905 GCA_003297005.1 Symbiodinium sp. clade A Y106
CAATCTTGAGATTGTTGTCGTGACGCAGGGCTGCAGATAGCGCCTTGGATGACCTGACCGACCAGCTGCTATAGTTGTGGCGAAGCCTGGAGATATCGTCAATCTCCTGTGTCAGGCCCTCCAGATCTGTGCTGGATAGGCATCCCAAGAAGCAGCAGAGGAACTCGTACTTCCACAGCAACCGAGGTTTCAGGATGTGCGTTCCCCTATGGTTCTCCTCGCAGAGGTGGACGTGCTGCAGGAATGCTAGCTGGCCTTCCAGAATCTCTGTCACGGCTGTCTCCCCATGTGGGAAGTATGCCGAGACGTCCTGCTGGCCGAGATGTCGAGGAACTCCTTCGGGCTTCAGCTTCATAGAAGCTACTGGAGCCTCTCGCGGGAATACGCGATTCCCTGCTTGAGGGCAAATGACCACGCCGCCATCTCCAACTGTTCGGAGTGCGCGGCGGGGCACCCAGAAGCACTCTTCATGTAGGCGCCGTACTCAGGAGCACCAGTAGCCAGGGAAACACGAATGTGGCATCCGAAATTAGGTGTGCAGTACACTTGCACCGCAGGCACAGACTCAGTAGAGTCCGAAGCCGAAGAGTGTACTGCCGCAGCCATGCTGGTAACAGAAGTGGAAGTTGTGGGATACTTTCTCACTAAAGTTTTGAACCAGCTGATTTGAGCAATGCAGGCACAAATTTAAAAAGAGACCAACAACTCTTCAACATGAATGCACATGCACTGAATTGCACTGACAGCTCACACATGTAGCAGCACTTGACTCACAACCGCTCCTGCATGAACATGACATGTTGCACTGTTCCTAAAACCGCGTACTCCTTACGGAGCCAGGAGTTCAGAAATGCTTTGTGCTCAATCATAGACCGAAAAGGAGGATGTGAATCAATTTACTTCAACCACCCAGTTTGAACAGAGTTCAGGAGGTTTCGAGGATTAGCACTGCGTTTGGTGAGGCAATCAGATAAGCAATGTTCGGTTCGAACGTGGGAAAGACCAGCAATAGCCCCTCAGCAAGCTTCCTTCCTCAGCATTTGAATCATGTGAATGGTTTCCTGCTGGAGTGGATAGTAGAAGCAGTAGAAACGAGATTGTTAGCGTCGGTTCGCATATGAATCTCAGCATCTGAACCACTGATGTCCTCCCACAATCCACGGAGCATCTGACAAGTACCAAAACACTTCATCAAAGCGTAAAGCTCAGCGACTGTGGTGCTGAGGGTCGTCCTCTTAATCTTTGTTGATTCGAAGAAGACCAATGATCCTCTTGTGTCTCTTCGATTCTTGACCCTTTCATCAGCAATAAAAATAGTCATCGCTCTCTGGGATGACTTGTCGCTGTTGTTACGACAAGCTGCGTCAGGAATTCCAAGAATCCTGGGCGACCCTTTCACTGGCCACACCCGCCACTCAACCTCTTCACTACGTATCTGTCGACACAACTTGTTCAACTCTTTGCAGTGACCAACGGTTGGAGAAGCGGATGCTGATGCCAAACGAGAGAACTGATAGCATGCCTGGAATTGCGCCCTCGACTGAAGCCAGTTGCTACCAAGCAAGGATCGGTACGAAGTGTGGAGAGCCTTGTCACACACATCAGCATCCTTAAGATGCTTAGGGATGACAATCTCTTCCAACTCCGAAACACACAGTTTTTGATCGATCGAGATGTACTTCTTGTTTCCTTGTGCATCCATAACCCAACGAACACGCTGTCCAGTGAACGTAAGGTCGCTCTTGTCCTCATAGCCAACAGTGACGTGTTCCTTGATCTTCTTAAGGAACCAAGTGAGGAACTCAGGGGTTCCACTTATGATGAGGTCATCGACATGAAGGCTCATCAGTCCAACTGTCTTACGGCCCTTACTGGGACTTCCATGCACAGGATCAACAAAATGTTCGAGAAGCTGATCAACCAACTCAGGAGACAGTTCCGACAAACTCTCGACCTTGTAGGCAGCCTTCTCAGGAAGGAAGANTCAACAAAATGTTCGAGAAGCTGATCAACCAACTCAGGAGACAGTTCCGACAAACTCTCGACCTTGTAGGCAGCCTTCTCAGGAAGGAAGAGGGACACGAGGACTTCTGCTTCTTCTTCTTCGAGGAAGCATGTTGTGCCCTCTCAACGATCCACCATGTTCCCTTCCTGAAGATCATCGAGACACGGTAAGGGTAGGGAGTCCGGAGGGCTTTGGCTCGGTGAGAAACGAGTGCATGCCCGTTCTCATAAGGGAACCAGCCTCTCTTCTTACACGCGACACTGCCCAGGAATCCAAGGAGTTTCGCATCGGTAACAGGTCTCCAAGCATAGTCAACCATCTTCTTCGTAGANAGGAATCCAAGGAGTTTCGCATCGGTAACAGGTCTCCAAGCATAGTCAACCATCTTCTTCGTAGAATCGGTGTTGAAACATTGTGCGATATCTGGACAAGAAAGATAGGATCTCTCCTCTGCACGGTCGGAGGAAGAACGACTTCCTTCATCATATGCATAGCATGACATGGCATGAAGGGCAAGCTCCTTAAGGTAAACAGGTTCCACCTCTTGAGACCGGGTTCCTTCTCCTGAGAGAAGCCTCCTGGTGCTACGTAGCTTTTCCCCTTCTTGCCTTCGATGCCGTCGTACGCGACATAAGTGCATCGGTCAGCTCGTGTTGGTTCCATGCCAACTGTACGGAGGAATTTATCCAGACGGTTCCACCGCCTGCGCGGTGCATCGTTCAGACCATAGACCGGACGAAGGCACAGACCGACCATCCAGGTCGGAAGGCCGATGTCCGGAGGCAACTGAACCACAACCATGCGAGATGACAGATTGTAGTGTTCCTCCTGAAGGAAGGCAGTTTTGAGATCCAAATGAAAAAGGTCCCAATAATGATTTGCCGCACACTGCGCAACCAAACGGAAACCATACCGAGTCGCCGTGGGACTGTCTGTTTGTTGATCCCAGGCAAACTTGTCCTGGAACCCGCGACAAACCCAGCGGGCTTTGAACTTGGAAAAGTAGCCGTTTTTGTCAAAGTTGACCGTATAAGAGAACCCAACATCCGGTGAGAAAATTGACATCGCGATTAATTAAGGTTGCGACGGTCCGTGAGCCGGATGGCATCATTGTCCAAGTAACTCTTGAACTCTTCCAGCTTAGCAGCGCGAATTTTGTTTTTGCATATTTGCGCTGCATTTCCGGCGTCAGCATCCCGGCCTTGACTTTGTCCTGCTTGGTCAACCACGACGCAAAGCCATCTCCATCCAAGGGCACAAACGAAGGAAGATCGAAACCCGACGGAAGACGGATCAACACGTCGTCATCACCATGAGCCAAGGCAAGCAAGCTATCTTCACGCTCACGATAGTCAACAGTGGCGTCAGAATCTGTATCTTCCCCGTCGAGGTTCCGGGGTGGGTTCCGGGAGCGGGGTTTGCTCAATAGGAAACTCCCCCTCAGTCACAGGCAAACCAGGAACCGAAGCTGGACCAGACGACGAGGAGGCAGGCTCAGAATGGGCCGGGAAGTCACCCGAAGAATGGGAATCCTTCTTCCCTGCCGACTAACCAGGCAACAAAACAACCGGCGGTCCCACTGTTCGCGACTTGGCCTTGGACAAACCGTCCGGATGAACGCCGCGAGCACGAGTTTGTGACACATTTCGCGGCGAGGGCGGACGCAAACTCTGTGTAACAGGAAAGTGCGGATGCGGCGGAATAGGAACAGGAACAATCGGTGCAGACGGTGCCGGCCACGGCATAGGTGGACTCAACACCTGGTCCGGATTGGCAAACTGAGGAGCACCAGGCGGACCTCCCGGAGGAGGAGCCTCTTCGTGATACTCCATAGGAAGCGGCAGCTCATCTGGCGATGGCCCGTATCCAGGTCCCGGTCCCTGTGGACCGCCTCCTGGAGGTGGATTGTCGCCAGCATCATCCGGATCTATACTCACTTCTAGCGATTTCGTTGAGATCACGCCTTATCTCACCGGACTCACGGCTTGTACCGTTCATTCTGGTCTTGCGGCGAGTGAATCTGTTGAGTTTGGCAAATGGACTGCCCAGAAGATTCAATCATCTATTGAATCTGCATGGCAAGTGATCTTGACGGCGGAGCCGAAGCATGTTATCATTCAGCCTGTCATTCTTGACCAATGGCCACAAAAAGCACAGCGTGCCTTCTGGCATTTCTGTGCTGAAGTTTGTCTCTGGCAGGATGACAGAGGACATTTTGTTACCATCATGTACCCTGCTCATTCGGGGTTTTGGTTGTCTCAGTGTTGTCGCTCTCTGAAGTGGAGGGACAGCATGACCTCTGCAACCTTCAAGAACAAGGGGGAACAACAGTACGGAGAGATCTCCTTTCTCACGAACCGTCCTGAAGGGTCGCTTGATCGTCTTGAATCGCTCGAAGAGGGCTACGATTCTGAAAAGACATTTGACCCGAGGTTCGCTGTGCTGCTGTCCCAGTGATTTGTTGGTGATGGCCGGTCTGATCAAAGACAGGCCCATCTGTTCGAGGATATCCTTACAGACTTTGATGATGGAACTCTTTGCGCCTTGTGTTTGGAACGGAATTCCGAGGCATTGCCAGTACTCCCTTCAGCGGAAGAGTACTCCATGCTGTCAAGCAACGCGAAAGGTAAACTTCCGGATTCCCTTCGGTTTGTCGCTCCACAAAGGTTTGTGACGTCGTCATTAGTTCAAACCCTGACTTACATTGACAACCTTCTTCCGGGTACTGAGTTGGAAGTTCATCCGACCACGTCTCCACATGCTACCGCTTTGCGGCCCATGATTAAAGGAGTCAGGGTCCTTACGCTTCCGTACCTGGAGTTTGAGTACTGCAATGTCTACAGGGGGACTTATGGTAAATCTTTGCCGTTGATTCATCGTCATCCTGATGCGATTGTTATTTTGTGGAACAAGGGTGACCATGATCATGTGTTCTGCCTGACGATGTCGCAGCTCCTTCCTTGTCTCAAGGACATGTAAGCGAACAGTTGGTCCATGATTGTTTTCTGGAATGAAACAAAAGGTTCAGTTGCACGTACGGGGCCGGATGTTGGACTTGATTTCACGGATCAGTCAGCAACTGCTCCTGACATGCCGCCGCAACCGCAGGCAGGTGAAGATGAAGTGGACCATCCAGGTTACGATGATCCACATGGCGATATGCCAGTGGACGATGAGGATATGCCGCCGCCTCAGGGCCAACACCCGGAACCGGATCTCGACGATGNTGAAGTGGACCATCCAGGTTACGATGATCCACATGGCGATATGCCAGTGGACGATGAGGATATGCCGCCGCCTCAGGGCCAACACCCGGAACCGGATCTCGACGATGATCCTATTGAGTTGGATACAGGTGGTGATCCTCCGTCGCAGCCTCCCGGAGGCGGCGCTCAGGTGCCGGTACGGGGAGGCGAACACGAACAGATCTCGTGTTCATAACAATAACGCGAGATATAGCACGATCAAGAATCTTGTCTCCAAGACGTTCGAGTGCCTCATCGTGAGATGAGCTTCTCGTCCCGTCTTCACGTGCCTCTGATTGTTCAGAGCCTCGTGAATCATCAGACTGCAGAGGAATGGCCACATCATGCCATGGATCACCATCGCGTCTCACCTTCGACTGATTCACTCGAAGCACAGCGCGATGAACTTCCACCTACACCATAGCAGCTATAGCCCCTTCCTGTGACACAACAATTCCTCTGACCCGTACGCCTTCGGACGTCTTCTTCGACTCATCCTTGTGCCAAACAAACACCCGATCTCCCTTATCTCCCTTATGATAGGGACCGTCCGACGGCATGACTCGTCGAGCAAGATCCTTTCTGAGATCGAGCGAATATCGGGCCTCCTGATGAGCTCTCATGGCAATACGCTGTAACTCCAAAGTGGTACGGTCCTCATCAGAGGGATTAGCTGAGAGCTGTTCTGGAGTACTAGTCTCCACATCAAACAGATCTGGCGGTCTGCTTCCGGTAGCTATCTCCAAAGGAGAATAGCCTGAAACTGTCAAATGACAATTCCTTGCCCATGCCACCTGCTTTACTGCCTGACGAACAGTACGTAACCTTCTCAGCATAGCCCTCATCAGCCAAGGCCTTTGCCACGATCGACCAAGTTCGTTTGAAAAACCGAACTGCGGTCTCGGCACGATTTGGCCAAGGAGTGTGAGGTCCACAAGGATAAGGATTAATCCCATGGAACTTGTAATAAGCCATGAATTGATCGGTGAAACATGCTTGATCTCCGACAACTCCCTTTGGAACACAGTTGTTCTCGTCAGTCCATGCACGAAAAGCGCCCAGAGTCTCTGGCGCTTCCAAAATGGTAAGAGCCGTAGCCAACAGGAGATTCGAGGCACCATCGATGATAACCAAGGCAAGGTATGCCTTGCTACCAAACTTGATTTCTTCGTGATCGACAAAGATCAGATCGCCGAATGATGATGCTCGCAACCCTGCGATTCTGGCTTGCGGAGGCGTTGGCACTGAGGTGCTACAAACACGACAGCCCTTGACTATGCGGTCGTACTTGTCGTAGATCTCTCCTGGCAATCCAAGCATGCTGGTCCTTCGTCGAAACTGAGCTGAANGGCACTGAGGTGCTACAAACACGACAGCCCTTGACTATGCGGTCGTACTTGTCGTAGATCTCTCCTGGCAATCCAAGCATGCTGGTCCTTCGTCGAAACTGAGCTGAACTCATGTGGTACTGCTTCACATGCAACTTGTACAACCCAACATCATTGTTCAACTTTTCTAACATGCGTTGATACTGCGGAGAGGCCCTTGAGACCTCTTGGCCAGGCAATGGAAGCGCAACCCTCCTAGGTTCTAGCGATGAGACCTCTGGTTCTCNTGATACTGCGGAGAGGCCCTTGAGACCTCTTGGCCAGGCAATGGAAGCGCAACCCTCCTAGGTTCTAGCGATGAGACCTCTGGTTCTCTTCGTGGAACCTCTTCCGTGTCACCCGGAAGAGAAGGGTCGATGTCTAGAAGATCCGGATCATCCTCAGGAGCTAAAGGAGGAGCTGATACCTTGGGTTCCGTTCCATGTGGAACGCTTCCCTTGGTGCGAACTCTCCTTCTGACCGGTGCCTCTCCGTGTGGAGAGCTTCCGGCTGCTCCTGTTCTCCTTGAGCTGTCTTCAGGCTTCCCTTTGCTAATAAGATCCCCTGGTGATCCCTTCTTGCATCTGGCAGGATCACGCGTCTTAGCCGGTACCGAGGTTTTACTCTCGATACCTCCACCAAGTATCCTAAAGATAGTCCTTCCCTTCCAAGACTCAGTAGACTTGAAGGCAGGAAGCTCACCGGAGCGCCAGTCATCTTCCTTGACATCGGTCTTGCCCTTGTGGAACTCCATGATCGTCTTGCGCTTAGTGTCCAGGAACTCCAATGAAATTGGTGTGTGTCCATCCTTGGGCTCGTACTTCGCCTTCCTCATCTGCTTGTGAACGCGAATCAACTCCATGTTGACTTCGTCGATCACCCACTCATCATCAGTGGCAAAAGCGACTTTCTCGGGCACCTCTTCCTGAGAAGAGCCTCCCTGGGTCTTCTGATGGAACCCGTACTCGTAATGCGTGAAGTAGGTGAGGAAGCTCGACTTCTTGTGCTTGTCGAAACGAACGTTCCAAGAAGGTCGAGTACGAGGTGTGAGCTAGGTGCAACCTTGAGCTTCACATTCCGAATACCCAGCACAGGACTGCTAAGCAATGCCTTGTCCGGATGGAGTTCGAACTGGAACCTGAGATTGCGCATCTGTGGCAAGGACATGAGAATTGGAACATGACCCTGCTCGACGATGCCAAACTCGGTGGACTGAACAACGTACTCCCGGTCGTACATGCAAACAACCAGCTTCTGGTTGCACTTGGTCGACTCGGAGTTCGCAAAGGTGAACTGAGATGTATAGTCTCAGCAATATGATACCAGATTCCACAATCGGAATTCTGGTCGCAGAACTTCATGAGGTCCTGCGCGGCCACACGCGAAGCCATAGCCCTCGTGCATCCCAAATCCAGAACCATTGAGGTTGGCGTAAGGGGCTGAGCAATGAAAGAGGTCGGCTCCTCCGTAGTGGCCATTTCATGTGGTCAACGTAGAACGTTGTGGCAGTTGTAGTACTGCTCTGGGCAGCATCTGCAAGCTGGGCTGCTCCATCTTTGGAACCGGACTTCCCGTCCTTTCCATCCTTGCCAAACTTGCCTTTTCCTTTGCCCTTGATTCCTTTCTTTCCTTGTCCTTTTGCTGCATAGGCTTCCTCGGACTCGTACCAGGACCAGTCATCCCATGATTGATCTTGCAATTGACTGTCCTGCCATTGTCCTTCGGCTTGCCAAGCATCTGTCTGATCATCGGCAAGATTAGACCTGCCTTTCCTTTTCTTGAAGAAGCGTCTTCCTCCGGATCCTTTGCCGCCCTTGCCTTTTCCCTTGCGGCNCTGTCTGATCATCGGCAAGATTAGACCTGCCTTTCCTTTTCTTGAAGAAGCGTCTTCCTCCGGATCCTTTGCCGCCCTTGCCTTTTCCCTTGCGGCGGCCTCCTTTGAATCCTCTCTTCTTCTTTCTTCCTTGGAAGCGCCTCTGGAAACATGTGTAGTTCTCATCGTCGTAGACCCAGAAGGTATCCTCATCTGCTTCAAGGAACCCTTCTGCGCCATCCTCTTCGTCCTCGACCCAGTTTCCTTCATGACTGTCCAGGTAGCCCTCATCAATCACCAAGAATGTCTTTCTGCCACCATGACCAGAAGGAGCGAGGAGAGGATTGTCGACGGAAGTCTTGGTCGTGCAAAAGATCTCAANCTTCATGACTGTCCAGGTAGCCCTCATCAATCACCAAGAATGTCTTTCTGCCACCATGACCAGAAGGAGCGAGGAGAGGATTGTCGACGGAAGTCTTGGTCGTGCAAAAGATCTCAAGGCAAACTTCCCGAAGTTCGTTCAGGCGGTAGTCTGCAAGCACACGGTTCCGATGAGCCATCAACGATGTCAATACCTGTCGCTGATCCTGCATGAGGTCTGACAGAGAGACAAAGATGAGGGCAACAAGGTTGGCTGTGATCGGTATGGTCCGCGCATGCTGATCTCGTAGTCCAGCATTGGCTCGTTACATCGCCTCTTCGGGAGCAGTTTCTCCTTTTTCTTCCGCTGGAAGTCCTGCAATGTAAGCTCTGACCTCTGCATTGTTCGGGTCCGTAATTGGAAGATAAGTATCATTCCAGGCCTCTTGCATCCTCTGAATCGAGAGCTGGAATCTGGTAATCCAACGAAGCATGTCTCCATTACCGCGATGCAAGTTCATGAACTGCTGGAAGCGGTAGAGAAAAAACATTGGCCGCGCCCTTCACGAAGAGGGGCCGCAGGAAACTCTTGAAGTACTTCATTCCGTTGTTTGGATCCTTCAGACGGTCTCGATCAAGAAGCCGTTTGTGAATTGCTGCTTCTCCTTCCAACCGATTTCGTAGAGCTGGTCCTCTTTTACCATTGTCTAACTCCGTGATATCGCACCAGTCATCGATCGCATCTTCATAGGCGAACCAGCTACTTCGCCCATCAACGGTACTTTGGTGGTCAGCTGCTGAAAAGCTGAGAGACGGTGCAACTCATTGAGATGACGATGATTCGTCACGTAAGATTCACTTCCATGAAGGAGGTACTCATCATCTCCTTCTCCATGATCAAACGGCGAAGCAGNGGTGCAACTCATTGAGATGACGATGATTCGTCACGTAAGATTCACTTCCATGAAGGAGGTACTCATCATCTCCTTCTCCATGATCAAACGGCGAAGCAGAGTGGCTAGCCATCGCGCTACCTTGGATCGAGCCCCGGGAGATTCTTCTTCCGGTTCCTCTTCACCAGTGCGAAGTGTGCCGGAGAAGCTCCGGTCACCTTCACCTGTGTGAAGCACACCAGGGATTAGGTTGCCTCCACCAGTATGGAGCGTACCCACGGGTACCTCCACCAGTGTGAAGCTTCCCGTTTTCCCGGGAGCTCCACTACCACGTTGAGATGTAACCTGGGCGTGTATCCCCTCGCTAGGCGTACCGGAACACAGGCACACAGGAGTCTCTGTTACTACAGGCGCACAGCTGTAGATCATACTCTGCTAGAACCTTGAGCAACAGGCATGGATACATGCAAGTGATACGTGAAACAGTCAGGCAACTGGATGTGTAACATCAGTGTTTCACCCCTCCGCCTCCGCCAGCCTCGTACCTACTACCTCTACCGACCTACCTACAAGGTAGTCTGCACAGCCCTGCCACCTACCAGGCACTCACTTACTAGGCGCTAAGCACCTACCTCCTACCATCTAGGCACCTACCTACTACCTGCAAGGTACTTATTACTACCTTCCAGGTAGCCTACCAGCTACCTCCTAAGCAATCACCCTAAATACTTACCGCCTTCTCTTTACTGGTACTTACTACCGATTAGGTACCTACTACCTACTAGCGACTTACTGACTATTTACGAGGTACCTACTTGGTACTAGCTACTATAGGTTCCTCCATACGAACTAAGTACTGATTGACCACTTACGAGGTACCTACAACCTAATACCTACTAGGTACTTACTTACGACCTACTAGGTACCTACCTACTATGTAGTAAGTACACACTACCTACCTACTACCTCGTAAGTACTTGCTTACAACCTACTGGGTACTTTCTACCTATACTAGGTACCTACTATCTACAATATACTTCGTACCCACCTACTACCTGCATCTAGTACTTACTACATAGTTTAGTTGGTGCTTACTGCCTACTAGGCACCTACCTACTACCTACTATGTACCTCTTTACTCCCTACTAGCTACTTACTACCTACTGCATACTACCCACTGTGTACCTACTACCTACTAGGTACTTACTTACTAAAGACTAAGGTACCACCTACAACCTACTGACCTACTGGATATTTACCACCTACTAAGTATTTCCTACCAACTACTCGGTACCCGCTACCTACCACCTACTAGATACTTAGGTACTTACTACCTAATACCCACAAGGTATTAACCTATTACCCACTAGTTACGCACTTACTCTCACTAGGTACCTACATACTACTTACTGGGCACTTACTACCTGCTAAGTACTACCTACTAGGTACCTACTTGCAACTCACTAGGTAGCCACCTACTATGTACCTACCTACTACCTACTAGGTACCATTTACTACCTGCCAAGTACCTACTACCTACTGCCTACTAGGTACTTACTCACTACCTACTAGGTATTACCGACTGCATACTACCCACCGGGTACCTGCTACCTACTACGTACGTATTTACCGCTACTAGGTACTTGTTTTCTACAAGCTAGGTACATACCTAGTATTTTCTAGGTACTGACTCCCTGCCAAGTACTTACCCTAACCCACTAGGTAATTCTACCTACTAGGTACCTACCTACAACCCCACTAGCTACCGACCCTACGACATGCTTCGTACCTGCCTACTTCTTGTACCTACTACCTATTACCTAGTGGGTACTTACAACATACTAGGTACCTTCACCAAATACGAACTGCTTGATACTTATTATTATTATGAGGTGGCCCAACCTGACACTGGGTTTAGGGTCACAGGTACGTAACAAAGCAGCATGGAGCTGCAAGGTCAACGCAAGATGGCGCGACTCGCCTGAACATGCAAGGCAGAAACCCGAACACTAGGGGGAAAGGGGGACCTAAACCAACCCCAAAGGGACAAGGAAAAGGAACCAAGGCAAAGAACCACAACGACCCAAGGGCCTAAACCCTAAGGAAGGCGGGGAGAGAAAAGGAAGCTGGGAAGGTCAGTCAGGAGACNCCCAAAGGGACAAGGAAAAGGAACCAAGGCAAAGAACCACAACGACCCAAGGGCCTAAACCCTAAGGAAGGCGGGGAGAGAAAAGGAAGCTGGGAAGGTCAGTCAGGAGACAGACCATCTCCAAAGCAGGCAGTCATTTGAATCCCTAGCGCACAAGCCGCTATTTGCATGGCGGCACGCTTGCCTGGATCCCGAGAAGCAAGAAGCGTAATCCAGCCACTTTTGGCCGTGATTCTGGGTTGTGACCCCCAAAAGGCAGGGGCGACACCCCAAAGTCTTTGCAAAGACAAGCGATCGNGCTTGCCTGGATCCCGAGAAGCAAGAAGCGTAATCCAGCCACTTTTGGCCGTGATTCTGGGTTGTGACCCCCAAAAGGCAGGGGCGACACCCCAAAGTCTTTGCAAAGACAAGCGATCGCCCTCAAAGCGCGGACACTCTGAAAAAAGGTGCCGAGCAGAGCAGCGAACCTCGGTGCAGAAAGGGCACGCAGTGAACAAGGAATTACGGAAAGCATGCCTACGAGTAGGGGTCCAAATGGCTCCAGACCTAAAAATGTTCAGGAGAGCCNGCTGGTCATGAGATAGAGTATTCAGCCACCGAGTCCAAACAAGGTGACTTGAGGCCTCAAGATCGAGATGCTCGAGACCCTCCCTGTCCAGGCGGGAGGCAGGGATGGATGAAAGCACTTGAAGACGTGCGGCCTGGCGCAACACGTGGCCGCCAGCGGGAGTGTCAACGCAGAAAACACGAGGGCCGGCACGGGAGGGTTTTGCAGCGCCCCGAGTGAGCGCAAGAAGGCGAGCATCACACCGAGGAAGGAGTTCCAGGACAAGGCCCGAAGAGGCAGTGAGCGAGACAACGCGCATGTGAAGCTTTTCGGCATNGGGTTTTGCAGCGCCCCGAGTGAGCGCAAGAAGGCGAGCATCACACCGAGGAAGGAGTTCCAGGACAAGGCCCGAAGAGGCAGTGAGCGAGACAACGCGCATGTGAAGCTTTTCGGCATAGGTCGCCGCAGCACTGAGAAGAAAAGGAGAAGAATGCTGGATGAACCGCGTAACACGCAGCAAGCCGAAGACAGCTGTGCCAAGCACGGGGTGCAGGTGAATGCGTTGAGCCCACCACCTGCCATGGCACCACCAAGTACAATGGGTGGAAAGAATGGCCCGAAACAAAGCGCGAACAGTACGCTCAGGAGGAGGGGCAATAAGAGGACAACCCCAACGGGCTTTAGGCAGAACAAAAGCTGAAGCCAGGCGCTCGCGCACCTTGGCAGCACCCGGGAGGGCGGCGAGGTGCTTTATGACCTCTTCAAACGCGCACCAGTCGTCGCGAGGGAGAATTAGGGCATTAGGGTCACCTAAGAAAACTTTAAGGCCTAAGTGCTCAATAGGGTGGTCTTGACCCGAAACCCACAGTTGGCGCTTGGCACGGTTCTCGGAGATGCCTATGGCCTCATCGGAACCAGCAGTACGCTGGATGGCTTCCGCAAGGTGCTCGGTAGGACGGTCGCCCTGAGCGACAATGGTTCGATCGTCGACGAAAGCAAAGCGTTGCTCATCATGACAGGAGTCACCACACCAAGGGGCGAGGANTGCTCGGTAGGACGGTCGCCCTGAGCGACAATGGTTCGATCGTCGACGAAAGCAAAGCGTTGCTCATCATGACAGGAGTCACCACACCAAGGGGCGAGGACCATGCCAAGGACAGCCGGCGCAACAGGGTCACCTTGAGGCAAGCCACGCAAAGGGTTTATGGGAAGGGAAGGAACTCCACCAACAACGCAGTGCCTAGGGGCTTTCCAAGCCCGCAAGAGGATTTGACGAAGGCGCCGGTGAATCCCATGAGTTTGCATTGCAATGTCAGCGACACTATGGTCGACGGTGTCAAAAGCCTTGGATAAGTCAAGTTCGGCAACCCCAGTTTTTGGGGTGGCCAGAAAGGCAGCAATGGCATGAAGACAAGACACGCCCCGGCGACCAGCCCACTGGCTCTGAGGCTGCTCAGGAAACAAGCTGAGGAGGGCCTTGTGCCAGGCTCTNTGAAGACAAGACACGCCCCGGCGACCAGCCCACTGGCTCTGAGGCTGCTCAGGAAACAAGCTGAGGAGGGCCTTGTGCCAGGCTCTAACCAGAACGGAAGCAACCGAAATGGGCCGAGAGTCCAGCGAAGTGCGCTTGGGAATCCCTACAGTCTTCCAATCCCAAAGATTGAAATCAGGGATGTTCTCGGCACGAGACGTGTCAANAACCAGAACGGAAGCAACCGAAATGGGCCGAGAGTCCAGCGAAGTGCGCTTGGGAATCCCTACAGTCTTCCAATCCCAAAGATTGAAATCAGGGATGTTCTCGGCACGAGACGTGTCAAGCCACAAGTGGTAGAGTTCTTCCAAAAGGAAAGGAGCATGTTTATGCAGAGCTCGAAGCTCGGAGGAATGCCAACCGTCAAACCCGGCAGACCCGGAGGAAGCGTCATCTGCCGGCCTAAATCCCCTCAGCCCCAAAGCCCTAACCTTCGAACCTTTTGTGGAGCAGTGAACAAAAACCTGTAAACCATTCTACGGTTTTAAAGGCTTCAGAACAATCAGGGATTTTAACATGGACTCACAAGCCCCAAATTCTAGAATGCTTGTAATGGACATTCCCCATTGAATATATAATAAGGTCCCCCAAATCTAAGAAACCCTCTTATACAACCCGCACAAGATTCAACAGGCCTCGGCTATGTTCTGATCAATGCGCTGCTGCAGTAAACGGATCTCCTCCCGGCACGTCTCCCCCTGGCGATGATTTCGGGTATAGGGTTAGTGCTACTAAGTCTACTAAGAACAATCAAAAAGGGTGAAGGGGTCTACTAACAAAAAGGAAGCTTATTATTTCCCATTAGTAGAGTCAGTGTTGGGGTTTGGGTATGGGGCTGAATGATGCTTAGGGCTGAGGCTTTCAGCTTTAGGCGTCTGGATCGCTGCAGAGAGTCGGGGTCCAGGAGATCAGAGTTTACGGCTTCGATTCGCGTCGCCAGAAGGCTGTTTAGGGTTTAGGGTTTAGGGTTTAGGGTTGGGGACAGTGGTGCATGTAATGCTACAGTAGTACCTGACAGGAGCCATTGGACGGAAGAGGACATCCGTTCAATAGAAAGCAAATTGGTTTCATCAACCCGGACACCAGACGCTTTCGGGTTTGAAAAGACACTCGCACATGCGCACACAAACACACACACACACACTGACTGTGACTCACTGATTGCAAACGGCCCAAAGGCTCGAACAACCCACACTTACGCCCTCGTCCCCAAAACTAACAAACAACATGACAAGCAATCCTAAACCCAGCAGCTGTTGCAGCCAGACCCTTGCCCTAAATTTTACAGTCAAACACCCTAGACCCTGCTAACCCGGCTCGGCCTCGTCGTTCGGGCGTGCTGCGAGGTCTGCGAGGCTCCGATCCGCTACCGAGAGGCGTCTCGCAAGGTCCTTTTTGGGGAGGTCTTGCTGGGCAGGAGGAGAAGGAGAAGGCGGAGGAGCAGTAGGAGCAGGAGTAGCAGGAGCAGTATGAGTAGCAGTGGTAGTAGCAGCAGCAGTAGCACTAGGAGTTGAATAGCTTTAGGTAAGTAGTAGTAGCAGGCGTCGTCGTCATAGTCGTCGTCCTCGCGTTGGTGGTGGTGTCAGTGGTGGTGCAGCTGTTGTTGTTGCCATGCAGTCTCGAGTTCTAGCCGTGGCCCCAACTCGCACGCGTGCAAACCTTGTAGCTACGCAGGGGCGGCATTCCCGACGAATGTTGCAGTCGCGACAGCTAACTCCGAAATTGCTTCTGATGTCTTGCGATTTCAAAGCCCCCAACCCGAAAGTTTGGGCGAAACGGTGCCCTGACGTCCGACCTGCACATCGGCTTGCACCGCCGCCTTCCGCAAGAAGCGTTTCTCTTGGCATGTGCAAGGTCTGTTAATGAACTAACACATCTAGTGCTGTAGGATGTAGGGTGTCAGGTGCGTCAGGGCTCGCTACTACTTGGGGGCTCCCGTAATTTGTAGGCTTCACTGGGACCTGGGCTTTACTAAAACTCGCAATTCTCGAGACAGGCTTACAAAGCTCTATCCCCGAACAGCTCTCAGGTGGATTTAGCGGTTGGTGACAGAAGACTGGGGACCAGATGACACAAGAACTGTAGATCTACGCCGGCATTGATGACACCATGCAGAAAAATCATTGAGTTATTGTTCGACCATGACTGACCTCAAGCTCTACAAACTCATGGTGCAGCTTTCATCTACTGGTGTCCTGCTTAAGCACCACATTCTTAGACGGCTCCAACCACCATCATGCGCGATGAGGAGCCCTGGACACTTCCCACCACCCAAACAATCCCACCACTTTACACCAGCTTGTTCGTATTTTGACCGAGTGGCATGACATCACGACATCAAATATTGAAATAAAATACGACTAGATAACGTGTGTGTAAAACCGAATCCATGCAATTTTGTCAGCACATACAACTGGAACGATAGATGAAACCCTGCACTGCTATCGTAGTCCCCTCAGGCCAAGCCCCCAAGCCCTGAACGGAACCCTTGCCTGCTCCTCCTGCAGGGACTTGAGCTCTTTCAGCTGCTCCGTCCAGGTCCGAAGGTGCTGCACCTTTCAGCAGTTCACATAGGATTTATCCCGAAACCCCAAACCCTAAAACCGTTCACTGAGGGTTTGAGGCATAGGAGCTTGGGATCGACGTTGAGGGCTAAGGTGCTAGGGCCTCGCACACTGCTTGAAAAGATGCTGAGATGGAGGTGTTTAAGATCATCGAGTGGGGCCTACGGGGTTTGAAGCTTGCGGACTACAATGTAACTATGCAGGATATGTTCAAAGAGGTTTAGGACTTTGAGGACCAGGCCACTTGGCTTCAGGCTGAGTTAGGCTTTGGGTGGCGAAGTTGCGGTGTTGCCTGTTTCGGAATTCGAGCTTCCGGGTTTACCAGGCTAATTTCCGGGTTTGGGATTTAGGGTTTAATTCTGGACCCAACACTTGACCAAAGTTGCACATAAGAAGCCAGCCAAAACCAAACCCTGACCCAATGCCCTTTCCTAAACCCGAAACCAACCGAACCCCAAATTCCCTAGATTAGCCAACCCTAAACCCTGAGCCTTAAACCCTAAAGTTCCAACACTGAACCCTGGACAACTCCTGTTGGTGGGTGGCCTCACGGTCTAACGTCCCAAGGTCCTTTGACTGAGACTGCACGGCTTCCTGGGAAGGTGACTTGCTTAGGGCTTAGGGGTTTCCGAGTGAGGGCCTGGGGCATGGGGTTTCAGATTGAGGGCCTGGAGTTAAGAGCGTAGAACTTACGAGTTCAGAGTTCTCTCTCACACACGCACCCGCACAAAAGTCAACCAACAGAGCAACAGTATGTCGATGTGACAATAACCCTGTATAGTTACCAACATCAACAGCATGGTGGTGCACAAATTGTATTATCATGTCTCTGCAACTGGCTATGCAGAGCAGCTCAGAAAAAGATATACATCCAGAGAATTCCAAAGTAAGACAGCAAGGAAACTTCAACCTCTTCAAGCACTCACTCACAGGCTCTGAGGCGTCCCAAATGTCCATGTCTCGAAGCGGGAGTTTCCGAAAATAGGGGACCCGAATAAAGAACCCCTAAATAGTAGGATCCTTATTATAAGGACCCCCAAACAAGGCACCCCTAAATCCGGAAACTCCCATGTCTCGAAGTGAAGAGCCCATCTCAACTCCGGCCAGGCGGCATGGAAACCCTGGACCACTTCTCGCACCTCAGCCATCTCCTTCTGCAAGCCTTCAGAGTCGGACAAAAATATCTTGATGTTTCGCGGTGATAGTTTTGGAAACTGCTCTGATACACAAAATTATATATATATATCTAGATATAGATATAGATATACATGTATTACATATTATATACTAGATATCATGATGCTGCGATGCCGTGTTGAGCCGAGTTGGCCTGTGGAGTTGCTGCTACTGCTGCCATACTGTATGCTTCCGCCGGCTACCAAGATCACCACCACGACGGCTACCCTGCACTGCAACCAGTTCCATGCTTGTTGTGGTCTACTTACAAGTATACTCTGTCGACTTCTGCGGCTCCTGGGGTTAGCAAGCGGGGTGCAGGGCCACGGACATCTTTTTTAGAATAGAACCGTAAGACTGCAGCACAAGGAACTTACGAGTCTCCAGGATGTTGGCCCGGCTTCAACTTTTAGCATTTAGGGCTTAGTTTCGGGTTCGGTTTGGTTTCTGTTTCCCAGACATTCCAGCAGAAGCTGGGAGGAACAGACTGAACATCCCTGCAGATAGAAGGAGCGCACATTATTTGCCTGTGGACCACTGGAAACCAAATTTCACTCAAGGTGCGACACTCCTAACCCCACCCCAGCACATGTCGCTCGTGACACACTAGCCCGTCGACGTAAGCATGTGCTCCAGAAGAGCCTGCCACATTTGCCGCTGCATCCTTCTTGGACGCGTCCAGGCGACTTGTGAATTGGCTCCTTGCCAGGTCGGATGCTGTGGATTTTGGAGGTATAGGGTTGGGGTTTAGATTTAGGACGTAGGAGTTCGAGGTTCCTGCTGTGTGTTTCGGCTTCTAGTACTGCTCTAGCTGCTGGGCACTGTTGGGTTTGCTGCTCTACAAGTGGAGTTGGCCACTGTAGCATCATCTCTAAGTCTCCTCTGGAGTACCCAGAAATTCACCGTGTCGTCTCTAACGATAACAGGTTCATGATCCGCTCGCATGCTTCGGACTTATAGTTGTCGGCCTGCAAGAGAAAGGCGATGCGACCGTGGAGCCCAGCTACGTGCCTAAGTCCCAAGAATCTGAAGCGTTGTTCTGCTGTGCTTGCATCTAAAGAGGCGCTGTGCCCCCCTAGTCCTATAGTTCATGGTTGGGACAAAAAATGTACATTGCTATTCCTTCTTGGTTTGAGTACCCATAAAAATGTAAAATGTTACCCAACTATGACAAAGACTCCCCTAAACCCTAAACCTTAACCACTAAACTAAACCCTAAACCCCAACTTGTCAGTACCCAAACCGAATCTCTCCGGCGGCCCGGACTCCCGGTCCCTTCCCACCCCTGGTGCAAAGTGCTGAGGCACAGGCGTGTTGAGATTCCTTGGCAAGGCTTCGGGTTCAAGCAACCCTGAAAACCCCAAACCCTCACCCCAAAGCCGTACAAGGTTTGAAAGCTTTGGGTTTGGCGGGGTTCGGCAGCAGCAGTCTCAGCAGCAATAGGAGCAGTCATGTCAATGTGGCAGTAGTGTTAGTGGCAGCTGCAGTTTCATGCCTGAGTAAGTACGCGCCGGAGACCAGAAGGTGCTGGCGGGCTTTCTCTACAGGGCTTGGGGTTGAGGGGGAGTTCCGAAAATTGGGGTGGCCTTTTTCTACTCATGGTCCTGAGTCCTGCCCCTTCAAGGTCTGCCTTGGGATCCTATTTTGCCTGAAGCTCACATATGTCTGGCTTTGTTGGGATTTGAACCCCTCGGCTGCACTCAACCATACAGCCCTAAACCCGAAACCGTGGGGCCTGAATGCTTATAGTCTAAGCCCTCGGCATCTAAAGCTGAAGGCCCAACCCTCCAAATCCCGAAGTGTCAGCGCTGCAGCCCAGAAGCGCTTTCTCGCCTCAGAGACTGCGCATGCAGAGAAAAGACTTGGGCTTAGGCTCCTAAACCCGAAAGTCCTGGGCGTGAAGGGGCTCCTTTCAAGGACTTTTTCGGGTTTACTATCCAGGGGTTTGGGGTATGTGCTTGGCCTTGTGGTAGGTTCAGGGGCTTCAGGATTTAGCACAAGCTCAGCTTGCAAGATGCAGGGTTACGGGGGCTTCAAGGTGAAGAGCTGAGGGTTTTAGGACAAACACAGGCATTCGGAGTTTGGTGCGAACTGTTGCAATGGGCGGTGGGACCAGTCAACATTAAACAATGCATCAAGTGTCTGAGCACATCGAGTATCATGAGGCTTGAGCACAGGCAAGCACAGACAAGTCTCAGCAACAATCTGGTTCATCAGGCCTGGGACAAGAACAACTCGAAGTATGAGCTGTCGAAAACTAGGTTCACTAACAGGTATACTCCAACTAAAGCCTACACCCTAAACCCCTAAACCCGACAGCCTGAACCCCTAATAAAGCCCTTCAGCCCTAAACCGCTAATCATCTAAACCCTTCTTCGGCTGCCACAGAACTTCTGAGATTCCCGCAGCAAGCTCATGGGATTCTCACACCCAGCTAAGGTTTCGGGTTTAGGCTTTAGGGCTTAGTACCTAGGTCTTCTTGGGGTTCAGGATTGCCCCTCGGTTCCGTCTCCCGAAAGAAGAAGCCCGGAGCTCAGGCCCTGAACCTGCCCCCTAGGCCCTAAACCCCAAATCCTCAACCCCTAAACTCTTGGTCCGGGGGACTCAGGGTCTTCGCCTGCTGGCATTGTTTCTGGATGTCCGCCATCCTCTCGTTGAGGTCTTTGCAAGCTCTGCCTGCGGCTTAGGGCTCCGGACACTAGGGCCGAAGCACTGCGAGGGTTGTCGTAGGGTAAGGGGTCTGTTCGGAGTTTTGGGTGTCTGGGTGCGTGGACTCCTGCTGGGCACTTCTCCTTAACATCTCAGCCCGACGTAAACCCGAAGCCCAGTCTCGGGAAACTCAGAACACCATGAACTCTTCTCTAAATGCCTCAAGAAAGCCTCGACCCACCATTCTGAAACTCGAAACCCCCAAACACCCACAGAAACCGGAACCCATGAAACCCCTGAAAACCCCAGCCTGAAACGACTCAACCCTAATGTAGGAACCTGATTAAGAAACCTTGGGCCTTTATTAGGGTTCCTTCTATGCATCCTACTAGTTTGGGGCTTATATAAGCCCAGGGTTTCTTAATCAGGTTCCTACATTAAACCCAAAAGGCCGAACCGCCCCCGAAAAGTGCCCACCTTGCTTGTCCAGCCGCGTATCGAAGCGCTCGATGAGTCCTTTGGTGGTCTGAAGGCTTAGTCTTTAGGGTTCAGGGATGTTCAGGATTAAGAGATTAGTGTTTTGGGTTGCGGACCCTCAGCCCTATGATCTGTCGCTTTTCGGTGCTTCTTCCTTCCTTGGGAACTACTCTTTCCTACGTAAACTGAACAACACATGTCACTACAAATACAAGGACTGTTATTAGCACGAGGGTTATGTCGATTATTCCTACCATATTTTCATGCGGCTCCTTGAGTTGATACTGCTGGCTCCGGCGACCTTAAGCTCAATGTAGGGGCCTTAATAATTGGGACAGGGTTTTGGGGCCCATAATACTATAATTGTAATAAGGAGCCCCCCAAAATAGTATAGGTTTTTTTCAGGCCCCTATAGTGAGCCCCCCCGGTTTCGGAGCCTAGGGTGAATCCCAAAGAGGACAGATCCTCTAGCGGCTCTTCAGGACTCCGGGGTTCAACAATCCGCCATGAGGATTTAGGGTTTAAGGGGTTTCGGGATTTTTGAGTTTTGGGCTTTCGGGCTTAAGGTTGGGGACCGTAGGGCTGAGGCTGAGGACTTTAGGGCTGAGGTGCTAATTCTGGGCCCGGGTGCGTCTCTCCACTTCCGGAAGGTCCGACTGACACGAGGCGGTTCGCGAACTGCCTCGGAGGCTTGCTAAAGCCGGGTTTCGGGCTTCTCAAATATTTGGGGCTGGGGGGGTTTCAGCTGTAGGGCTTTAAACTCTGATGGCTTAGGACTACAGTCCTAAGCTCCGGCCAGCCGGGGGTCTCTGGGACTTCTGCTTTGGGTGCCGGACTTACAAGGCTCAGGCTTGAGGTCCGTGCTGCTCCCGCCAGGCCGGGGGGCCATAATCAGTACATTCGTACAAGTCTTAGGAAGGGCCCTTTAAGGGATCTATAGGGTCCCCTTAAGGGATCTATAGGGGGTACTATATGGGTTTAGGGTTTAGGGTAAGCTCCAAGGTGTTTTGTTGATGCAACTGCCCCCCCCCTTCGAAAAAATGCAATCGACCATGTGGGCAGAGGTTTTCGTTGTTCAAAGAGTTGCAACAAGAGCATGAGTCCCGGGGCCAATGACTGCCGGCAAGCCGCACAGAGACTGAGGGAAGGGGACCGAGAGATGCTTAGGATCTGATAAACAGTTCAGGCGATCGTGCAAGCAAGACTCAGCAAGACGCGGCCCAAAAGCGCTTACGAGAAAAGGGATCCCTCCTCAGGCCGACACTTTTAAGGCCATGCCACCCGACGAAGCATGATCGGGCTAATGACCGTAGCAAAGTATGGGCACATGCAAGCATCGAAAGCTCCAAGATAAACTCGCCAGCCTCCACATCCCTCAATCCAGTAGGTCCTAGACACTGCAAGCCCGCAACAAAGAATCGCAATGACTCATTCCGTCAAGCTACTCTCTTTCACTGCATGAGTCAGGTCGTCTAGTGCGCCTGGGCTTTTGCATGCGGCTTTGGATTCAGGGCTTTGTGGTTAGGGGTCTCGGGTTTCCGGGTTTTGGGGTTTTGAGGTTCGGGTGGCGAGGATTGTTGCGTCAGCTTCACCATCCTGAGCACTATCGCTGCTATCACGTCTGTATCACTGACTGTTGCAGCAACCAAGGCTAGTATCACCATTAAAGTGAAAAACACTCCTAGTTATCTTTCCGTGCGTACTTCCACGATTGTCAGTGCCTTTGGTATCACTATACTCAACATGATCACAGCTTGTATTGCTGCTACCACCAGCACTTCTCCTCCTCCGCTATTGCTGCAACGAGCTGTCTCTGCTCCTATTGCTGCTGTGATTGCAGTTGCCAGGACCGACACATCCCAGCCCAGCTTGTGAGTCTAAATTGATGAGTTTATAACGGAATTAAAATGTGTTGTAGTAGGTCGCACGAATCAGGACTCTTTCAAACCGGCTTGAAATCTGGATTCTGAAGCAAAGATGCCCAAGCTTGAACCTACCCTGGAGCACAAGTGTATCAAGCATTGACATGGAATTTTCTCAAATCTGCCCACCCCCAAACCTAGTTGGCGAAACAGTTCGAAAGCTCATATGCCAAGGGTACTGAATGTATGTCGATCCAAACTGAACTACATTCTTCATGTAGGAGTTTCAGAGAACAAGCGACCTTTGTGCAAACCCTTGGTATTAGGTTCGTAGTAAAAAAAAAACCTAATTCAGAGAATCCCGAAAATTGAGGACACCCGGTGGAGAACAACTCGCACCTTGCACTGCGGTGACATCATCCCGTAGTTTTGCAACGGCAGCCTCCCCAGGTCAGGCTGTCGGCTTCGGCGGGAAAGTTTTAACTAGGGTGTAAGTTATTTGAGTTGTCGGCTCACATGGCTTTAGGGTTTCGAGTGCGGGCCGTATGGTTTGACGGATTAAGGCTTTGAAGTGCAGTAGCGCTTTGGATTGGGACTTGGAGTTTCACCGCGTCGCCTGATCATGCATGCGGCTATCCGGATACGCTCTTAAACCCAGGCTTTTGCAGAGACTTTCTCGACGGGGGCCTTTACAGTGCACAGGACCGATTTGTCACTTCGGGTCCCTGCACCCTGCATCAGTCGAAGGCTTGGCTTCCAAAGTGCAAGATGCAACGTCAGGGCGTGGGGTGGAACTGTGAACCCGAAAACCTAAAGCCCAAACCGGAAAACCGAAACGAAGGCCTGCAGCCGAAAAACTAACCCCTCCCAAAATAAGTAAACCCCAAACCCTAAACACCAAACCCGGAGCCCCAAGATTAGGCTTGGTTTCAGTTTAAGCACAACACAATGAGAACAACGAAGTACTCTGTGATTGGGGTTCTTGGCCGAGTAGGTGCCGGAAGTCCCGGCAACACAGGATGCGGCACGTCTCGGACTCAATGCCAAGACCCTTGAAGCCCCAACCCATAAACCCTAAATCCGCAGAGCGAAGGGAGCCTTGGTGATCTCGTGATTGCCCTCGAGGCGGTTCCGCTCCTCGTGCGGGGAGGACTGAGGGTAGCCCGGGGCTGTAACCCAGCAGTTTGGGGAGCCTTTTCGTGGAAGTAGCAGTAGCAGAAGTGGGAGTAGTAGCAGTTAGTCGTAGTCGTCTGAGCGGTCGCAGCCGTAGTCGTTATCGTAGGGGTTGTCGTTGTCGTAAACTCGTCGTGGTCGTCGTCGCGCTGTCGTCGTAGCAGCCAGCAGCGGCGACAAAAAAGCAGCAGCAACAATTAACAATTACAGCAAAAGAGTTAATTCGCGATAAAAGAAGACAAGGAAGGAACCGATCAGAACTGCGAAGACATTGAGAAGAAGAACGACGAATTCCGGCAAAACGGGCGTAACAACAACCATCTTTCACTACCGCGACTTTTGCTCCTGCCGACACATCTCTGCCTTTCTCGCTACTCTTCCGCTTCCGTTTCCTCATGGTGTGCAAGTGCGACGGCGGCTCCGACAACCGTTGCGATGGTTTCGAACATCAGGACAACTGGCACTGCGAGTTTCTGCACAATGGCCTGGTCATCGAAGTACTGAGCAACCACCAAACTCAACCGGCTCAGGGTTTGGGGCTTAAGTGTCGACATTGTGCCCCCCTTTTGCATGCTGCTGAAGCATGATTTCTGCACCTACAGTCTTGAGCTCGTTCGAGATCAAACCTTGGGCCGTAACCTTAAACCCTGCCCGAAACCACAAGTTTGGAGGGCCACTGCCTGTTCTGTATCGGGGTTGATACGGAGAAATCCTGCGGAGAGTAGGTCATGGTAGTTTACTCTTTAGAGGCAGGCTTTCTAGTCCAAAACCCGACGTCTCAGGGCCTCTGATGACTCCGCTAAACCCTACATCCGGGCCTTCTTAACAGCAGCGACCTCCAGCTGAGCCTTCTCCAGCTGATCGGCGAAGTCCTCGCGCCAAGACGAAGGGAACCACAAAACCCAGACGTAATGTGCCACGTACATGCTTGTGCCAATGTTCTGTGGAAACAGTAGCAATAGTAGTGAGGAGTGCTTGGGCCGAGAGTTAAGGGTTCAGGGTGTGATGGTTCGAAACCAGGGAGGGCAGCGGAAGCATGGGACTTTTGGTTTCACAGCTTTCCTCCGCGCTTTGGGGCTCCACTTGCGCTCCCGCCTCATTGCCACTCATGATGCCCCTAATGTGCTGGAACCATTGGTTGCAATTCGACATTCAGTGCCACCACGTCCCAAGCCCTCGACCCGAAACCGACAAACGCTACGCCGCTGAGCCCGGAACCCTAACACCGGAGCTCTTCCTAAACCAGAAACCCCGAGCCATAAACCCCCACCCGAAGGCAAAAAAAAAAAACCTAAAAGCCTACGCCCTGAATCACATCCCCCCAAACCCGAAGCCGAAAACCCTAAACCCAAACCCCCATAGATCATTCGTCCCTGATAGACCCCTTATAGAACCTGACCGAAACCTCAGCACCCTGTGAAACCCGATCCTTCTCGCTGGTCAGCAAGCTCGAGATCTGCATCTCTTGCCGAACTAATCCTCAGAAGCAGGTGGTTTCCTGAAAGGGTTCAGGGTTCCAGAAGGAATCTAAACGTGAAAAAAGGGTTCCTCAAAGGGTTCTACATAGGATCTGTACGGGTTTACGGTTTCTTTGCTTCTGAACGCCGTTTTCCTACTGCGTGGAGGGTGGTTGGGGTTCATGGCTTTCGGTCTTCGGGGGGTTCAGGGTGTGTGTCTGTGTATTAACTGCACTGGGTTTTAAGTTTAGGGTTGGAAGTTTGAGGGGGTAGGACTTGCGGCTTACGGCCCTTCAGCTTGAGACTTTGAGAGTGTCGGACCGTAGGGTACAGAGCTTAGCCCACGCAAGGCTCGGGCTGAGCTATTGAGTACGTTTGATGTCTAGGGCGACTTGAGTGGGGCTTGGTTACGGGCCAAGAGGAGGCAGCAGCCGCCGAGAATGTCCTTCAGTTATGGCCGTCGGACTTGGGGCCTTGGGGCCACCGGTGCGTTGAACCCACCTCGCGTCCCGAGAAGTTTGAACTCAAATGAGTTTCGGGTACTGCGGATGTGCCGCCAGTCTGTCGGACACCTCAGAGGAACATCCCCCTGCAGGAGAGGCTGGAGCATACAACGTCCAGGTATCTCCGGCCCTGCATGATCTTAAACCAGTCATCAGGCGGAGCTCGTGGGCGTGTACCCAGACTCACTGGTCTGCAAGTTGTACACCATTTTCATTCTGCACAAGCTGAGCGAATCTCCATGTCACGTCCCTGGAAAAAAAGGATTCAAGATTCTTCCGGCCTCTCCTGAACACCCCACACGCGAGCCACAAAACAAGTCGAAACGCAAATACAAACCCGAAACTTAAGGCCTCACAAGAGACCCAAACTCCTGTCGTGAGCTCGAAGGATCCGGCAGCTGTTGGGTGACGTTACAACTACAGATACAACCACAACTACAACGACAACTACAGCTTCAAGTACTACTATGGGCTTAACTGCTGATTTTGTTACTGCCATGTGCCCAACATTTGTAGACTTGGGGTGTAAGCCTTCGAACGTGCAAACTAAACCCAACGATACGGCTCAAACATGGCCAGGCCACGCCCCTCATGCTGTTCGGCCTGGGCTTCCCGGGTTGCATTTAAGATCTGCGGCTTCGGGTGAGTGGGGTTCTTCAAAGTCTTGACGGCCTGCTACGGATTGTTGAGGAGCTGGAGGTTCAAGATGGAAATGCTGGGTGCGGGGGGGGGAGTGGGGGGGCGGCCGGGTTCTTTGATGATTGTCTGAGTTTAGGGTGTTCTGCCTTACAGACTTGCGGCTCAGGTCGCAGAGCGTCAGCCCCCGCACTTGGGACAACAGACTTGAAAAAACGTTCGGTATTCGTTTTCTGTGTATGTGCGGCGCATAAGCATGGGCACAAGCATCATCAAGATTACTCAAATGACTCCTCATGATCATCCTTCTTGTGCGAGCTTCGTATGCAGCAAGACTAATATCGATAACAGCTGTCTTTAGTTTTTTGTGGTTTGCATTCCTACTATGGTACTGACATCCCCTAAATCTAAGCCCAAAGCCCTAAAACTCAAAACGCCCTGGCAATGAATCCTCAGCCGAACCCCCAAAAGCCCCAAATGGCCGTAAAAAAACACTCAAACACACAAACCCTGAAACCCTAAACCCTAATCCCTCAACCCCAAAACCACAAACCCTAAAACCCTACACCCTAATCCTTGAACCCTAAGTTACTAAAACCACAAACCCTAAAACCCTACACCCTAATCCTTTCACCCTGAGTTAGTAAAGCCCCTCAACCCTAATTTGGGACCTATTATACTAGAAGTATAATCAGGAACCCCAGCAATAGTATAGGTAATTATTAAGGTCCCTAAGTAACACTAAAACCCAAAGCTTCATCCGCACAGTAGCCTTCTCCTCCCGCTCGCGGAGAGCCTCGCCGTGAAGGCGTAGCTGCTCTTGCAGGGCCTTGTTGCTTTCGAGTGTAGGGTTTAGGGTTTAAGGTTTTTGTGGAAAGTTGGAATATGGATTTCGGACGATTCGTGCTGGGATTTCCGATACCTTACCTTAGGGGAATGAGGATAATGATGTTCCAACTTTCTTGCTTCTAAATGTAGGGTTTAAGGACCTTTTCATGGGACTTCCGGATTTCAGTTTCGTGTCAGGCTCAGGGGTTTGGGTGGGCTCGAGGTTTAGGGTTTGGGGTTTGGGGTTTTCGGTGGGTTCTGTATATTTAGATTCAGCGCTTAAGGTGGTGTTGATGTTGGTTTCAGGTCCTTTCGTTCAAAGTTTCCGAGCGAACGTCTCAGGGCGTTGACAGGTTTCGATGTCTGCACTTCTACGAGTAGAACGCACCACCCGCAGTTGTGACTAGCACTGTGACCTGGACCCCATCTACACCTCCTAGCGTCCACCAGGCCCGCCAAAGTTGCGACACCCTGCAGAAGTGAGGCATTTTTCACATTATCCGTCGTACGTGTGTACAGAAAAGATAGATAGATAGATGGGTAGATAGATAGAGAGCTAGACAGATGAACGGATTCATAGATAGAGAGATAGCTAGATTTTAAATCTCGAGATATAGAGATGTAGTGATCTTGAGATACAGATTGAGATCTAGATATGTATATATATATATATATGTATACAAGCAGTAACCAGCCCCAAATGCTGCCGAAACCCTGAGGCCTGCATCTAAACCCTCAGGCAGCCATTGCCTGCACACGTTCGGCAAAAGGCTGCAGCATGCCTCAAAAGCGTGCCAGAATCAGTTTCGTGACTGTTGGGTCTCGGAAGGCGTGAAGCCTGTCGGCTGCTACGGGATTACCCAGACCGGAACATGCAGGCTTTTACTTACGTCTCCCAATAAGCAGCCCCCATTCAGGGTTCAGGTAACAGAACTTTGGGTTTGGAAGGTGAGGTTTAGAACTTCCGTAAACTACAAGCCCTATTCTGCCGTCTCAGGAAATGAACCTGTTGAGTTGAAGATGTGATGTAACATGATGGCCTGAGATATAAAGGGAAAAACCTGGGAACCGACTTGGTGACCGAAGAACCTGCTTAGGCCGTGCCGGCTTCGGTCGGGATCAGGATTTGTGCAGCCTCGGGCTTTGAGATTTGGAACCGCTCACTCTAGTCGCACCACCATGTGAATGTATGGTCCTGACACCTATCCTTGAAACACCGCCTACATTAAAAGCTGCCATAAAATGCCCTGATATCTGAATCGGATGCGTCCTGTCGGGTCATCAGCCCTGCCGGCTCTCTGCATTACCAGTCACTAGCCCGAAGCCTCGGAGAGCCTTCGACCCTGCAAAACAGAAACCCCGCGAACCGTTCAAGGAAAGGAAAACAAAAAACTCTGCAATACAAACAAGCTCCTATGTGAGACTCTACAAGCCTGCCTAACTCTGACAGTACAGCCCCCTAGAGTCCTAGAGCTCGTTGCAGGACCCTTAGCTCCGGGCTCATCATGTGAAGTCGCACGAAGTCCTGCAGGGCTGCCTCAACCCTCAATCCTAAACCCCTAAGCCCTAAACCCTTAAACCCGACGCTTTGGGGCTCTTCACGAGTCTTTCCTGATGGTACCCGAGGAATCTTGGACAATCCGAGCTGAGTAGGAGGGGGCGCTGGAGACGTTTACTCATTTTCGGGCTTTAGGGCTTGAAGGGTGTAGGGTTTAGTGGTTTAGGGGTTGTTTTCACGATAAAGCCTTGTGCGTGCATTCAGTGGTAACGGCGTAACAGCCATAGAAAAATGAGCAGCGACTCGGCGGAAGTCTCCCCTGTTCAGCTCTTAAACGGAGCGTATCTATTTCAGTCGAAGCTCCCTCAGAGTCCAGCAGGCTTTAAAATTCCGTCCACCATTTCAACGAACCCTCAACACCAAAGCCCGTCCTGCATCATCGCTTCCTCCTGCGCGCCACTGCAAGAAGACCTCGGGCTCATGCCCCTAACCGTTCTACACTTTTCGTAACCCAAATTGACCCCGTCTGTCGTACAGGTATCTTCAATGTCGTCCACCGGATGTGCTCCAAACCGGATTCTCCATGTGGCCTTCCTCGACCCCTTGACTCCACGCTATCATACCCTACATACCCGCTACAAGGCACCTCCTCCTCCTCCTCCCCGTAAGCCCAAAGAGAGCAGCTGGGCCTTGAAGATCTCTCGCTGTACACTTCCCCTCATCGGCTGCTGGGCCCTCCCAAACTGAACACTGAACCGTATTCATTTTACCCACGGTTGCCATCAGCCTCACGGGCCTAAGAGCCCAAGCAGGAATAAGAGAAGTACTCGCACGAGCACGACATCGAAACGCAACAGGTCCAACATCACTTGCGCCTACTAGCGTGGCCTTAATAGTTAGAATAGGGTTTTGGGGCCCGTTATACTCAAGTTATAATCAGGAACCCCCAAAATAGTATAGGTTTTTACTAAGCCCCCCCCCCCTTTGTAAGCCTGCGCAACTAAAGCTATAAGAAAACCTCAATAGGATTGACACTGAACCTTGCAATGCTTTTGGAAAAGCCCTGTAAGGCAACCACCCAATAGCCACAAGAAAAGGCTTGAAACTCTACCCTGGACCCTGAACCCCTAAACCCTAAACCCCTGAACCCCTGAACCCTCAAGCCAAAACCCCGACGCCTGACAACCCTTTCAGCTGAAGCCGCGCATCGTCTTCGAAGGGCTGCAAAGCCAGAACTGTAGCTCCAGCCATGGCAAAGTCGGAAAAAAGAAGCAAAAAAGTCACGGGTGGAAGGTTTAGGGTTTAGGGATGGGGGGGAGGGGAGGGTTCCCAAATCAGGTATCTTAGGGTGTGGGGTCTCGGGTTTAGGGCTTAGAGGGTAGAGGTTGCCCAGAATCCTCTGCATCTGGACCGTGTGCGACAGGGAAACATAAACCGTCGGATTCGGGGATCTGGGTTGGATATATGGGTATAGGCTCGAGGCTTCCGCATGAGAACTCCTGCTAAGGTCAAGCCGAAACTCTAAACTCTAAAAGCAAGAGTGTGGGAGCTATGAGGCAGGCTTTTGCGTTCAGGATTTCAGCCTTAGTGTCATCTGAACGGATCGTGGAAGCTGAGCGCTGGCAGGCGCTTTGAGAGACGACCATGGTTCAGGGTACGGAGTTTACCGATAATTGGGTTCAGGGCCTTTGGCAGGGCATCGGGCCGTCGGACTGGTTAAGCATTCAGGGAGAGGTGTGGAACTCAAACACCGCCTTCATCCTAAACGCCACGGCCTTTACACTATCAATACCGTAAGCCCGTATCATCAAGGGAGGGCAACAACGTCGCAAAAACAAAAACGGTTCCTGGGCCCGGCACCCAAACCCACATACAGGAGCCGACTCATGGTATGTTTTTACATATAGGCACTATAACTAGCGGAGATCTCTCCTCCAACCCCATTCCTAACTACCTGAAAGCGGAACTATTGAAGACCCAAAACTTCGAGCCATACTTCAGTTTTTGAAAACTCAGACGAAGAAGACCCTTAGAATCAAAAACCTCAAGTAATCAGGATTCTGGGGAGGGTGCTTGGGTTGGGAGCCGACAATTTAGCTTTGGGCTGACATGATTGACTGGCAATTGTCGCCACTCTTTCAGAAGCAGAGATGGGCGTGGTCTCGGTTTGGGGAAGGTGTCCCTTGCCTAAAACGAACGATGCNCCCCCCCCCCCCCCGCCTCAAATCCCTAGGCTGCGGCGCTTCCCGTCCAGGACTTCAGCACTGCAAACTTTGGAAAGCCATCGGAGCCCCAACAGACCAGACAACGACTGCAATCGGAGTTCCAAGCTGGGCCCCTTGAGGCTTGCAGGAACCTATAATGATGTTTCGCGAGAGTACTGGTCGTGGTAGCGTGAACAACAAGCTCCAGCCCAAGAAGAAGAAGAAGAAGAAAGAAGAATGTGTTTGTGGAAGATCTTCTAATGATTGTACCCGTCGGCACTTGGGTTTGTAGATTTGCAGTCCTACATAAGGCTTCACAGCCCGAAATCCCGGTTCTGTCAATTACAGCACAACCCCGAAAGCCCAAACATCGGACGCCCCACATCTCAACCCTCGCTGGGCCGCAGGCCCTGCACAGCAGCCAAAGAAGGCTCCACTGCTAGCCACAGCAATGAGCTGGGGCCTCCAGGATCGACGGGAGTGAAGGGAAGGCGAGGGGGGGAGGAGTGTAGGCGCTACACCCTGTCTACCATGGTGTGGATATTGTGCGGGATGTTTCTTCTGCATATGCATATGCAGATGCGCACACATATACATATACACATACATAGGTGCATACCTACATACCTGCACAAATACTTGCATACATGCCTGCACGCATACACACCTGTCTGCATACATGCATACAAGCTTACACACATGCCTGCAGCATACATGCATACAAGCATAGAAGCACTCAGACGTACATGCATACACGCATACATCGCAAGGATGCAAACACACAAACATCAATACACACGTGCATATACACATACGCACATACACACATACATACATACATACATACGTGCATGCATGCATGCATGCATGCATGCATGCATACATACACACGTACATGCATGCATGCATGCATACATCCAAACATACATCACATACATTATACATGAGTACGCTGCTTACATGACTGACATTCCTTGCGTTACATGCGTGACATACATAACATCCATCCCTCCAGCCAGCCAGCCAACCATCCAGCCATCCATCCAGCCGACCATGCATGCATGCATGCATGCATGCACGCATACGAAACAAAGAAACCAGCATACATACATACATACATACATACACACGTACGTACATGCATGCATGCATACATGCATGTATGCATACATACATAGACACGTGCTCACGTGCACACATGCACCACGCATCCATCCATCGATGCATAGGGCTTTGGGGTTGAGGGTTTGTGTGCGGCCAGGCCAGACCCTCCAAAGCCCGACCTGTCGAAAATGACCTGCATAAGAGCAGTCTCGTCGCTGCTTCGATACCGAAAGCCCGAATTTGAAGCGTACCGCATCTGAGAGCGGCGGCCATCGTTCGCACATGTCGCCCAGGTAGAAGGATCTGCTGGTACCTCGTCAGAGCACCGGGCGATTTATGAGACGTCAACCCCGCAACACATTCCCTGAAACCGAACTGCCATATCCCGAACCGCAAGGCCTAAAACAATGACCAACCTGGACTAACCTGTGCCTCCGGCTTGAAATTTCGGAGGGCCTTGGCTTACGTCTTTCTGCGGAGCACATGAAGCGAAATGATAGCAAAGCGTGACATCCACTCTCGCACCAAACCCAACCCAAGCCGAAATTCCGATAAGCCGCAGCCCTGCAGCCTTGGAACCTCGGAATGCCTGAAACCAGCAGGTAGTCGACACCGCAATCCGCCCTCCTAGATCATCACATCCCAAGCTGCACAGGGCACGTCGCTGCAGCGGCGGGCTCTCGTCCGGGAGTGAGAGCGGGCTGGCACCAGGGCGACAGGGCTCCAAGGAATTGAGAATTTGGGAGCTTGGGGTTGAGGTTGGAGAACATGCGCACCTACAACTCCAAGTTAAACCCTTGCCTCCGAGATCCCAAGTCCTTACTTCCGCTCACAAAGAATGAAACACCTCCAACCAGCAAGCACACCATACTCTCCCATGACCTTGAGGGCCGTTGCTGACGAGAAAACAAGGTTCCGGGAACCACAAACCGAACATAACTCTGACCAACAGTTCTCTGCACCATGGACCCTACAGGCTTAGGCTACCGGAGCCACACAATCCTGATCTTGCCTAGTCTCCGGGTTCGTCCGACTCCTGCCACCAGCATTCTCTTGCCTCAGTTTAAAGCCGAATTGGGTTTCGGGCTGAAGATTTCGGTCCAGCCTTGTGGGTGTTTGGGCCGCCGTAAACTCTAAACCTCAATCCCGAAGATATTCGTTCGGGGCTTGTGGTTGAGGGTGCAGGGGACGGTCGGTAGAGTAGAGCTGCAGCTACGGTTCTGCAGCATCGAAATGGTTTCCGAGTCCCTAGGGCTCCTATACGGAACCCCCGCCGCTGAAGGTTAAACCTCAAACTTGGGGTTGTGGGGCAGGACTTGCTCGGGTTTGCAGCTCACAACCAAACTTCGGCTTCAATGGTCGAAGTGTCTGCGTCCTTGGCTGCATGTGTGGGTTCAAGTTTCAGGGCTTAGGGCCAGAGCTTTAAGGTTAATTCAAGGCCAAGGCTAACGCTAAGGCCTTGGAGGCTTTCGCTGCAGATTCCGATCCACCTTCTTGGGCCCACGAAGACACACCAAGCCCCTCGCAGGCCCCACAAACCTGTCCATTGAAAACACCCTGCGAACCTTAGAACATAAAACCCAACATGCACAAAAGCGGAAACTCGACGGAAGGTGGTCCCCTCCCCACCGGGCCATCTACTCCTGGAGCATCCGCGCAAGCTCCTTCTCTTTCGGGTTTCGAGGTTTTTGATTTCGGCCGACATGTGTCTGCCTTGCAGGCTCCCTGTTTCTAGGGCTTTAGGGAGCTTATGTATGTAGGGACCTTCATCTGTGCATTTAGGTAATCAACGTTTGCGTTTGGGGTTTCGGGGAGACCGCCTCTTCGTGAAGCCCCAACCTGCGTTGACATGGCCACCAGCCACCCTATACTGAACTTAGACCCCTAGCAAAAATTATAACTTTAGCTGTTTCTGAAGATTATAATAACCAAAGATTAAAAATTATTTCTAAGTACCCCTAAGCACCTTAACACACAGAGACCACTCGGGGAAGCTAGTTCCCCCGCGCCGGTCCGGGCAGAGTTTAAGGCATTTTTCAATTCAGATCATCCTTGAGGACACGGAAGGCCGAAACACTGAAGCTCTAAGCCGAAAATTTTCAACACCCTAAAGCAAAGGCCAGAAACGCTCAAAGCCCTAAACCCCAAACACCCTTAATCCTCAACGCCAAAGTTAAGTTGACTGAATTGCTCTTCTCGCCAGATGCTCTTGCCTCATCAGTCATATCCTGCACATCGGTGCGGCCTTGGATGAAGCCGATCAAACCCCAAAACGAAGTGAGGCTTCAGGAGCCCATCGATGCCGGTTGCGAGCATCACGGGCATCATGACGATGAAGTGAAGGCCACGACGATAATGACACTTGTAACCACGACGCCTGACAGAATCACCACGATTGCCGTTGCGAACATGATCAACGGTGACTATGATGCTTCTAGGGGTATGGCATTTGCTGTGTAAACACTGATCCTCAAAGTGATGGCTAGCAGGGGCTGACTAGTACTAAACCCTTTGAACACCTTTTGCACTGCACCAAATCAGGACCCGACAAGCGCAGGGCATAAAGTCCCATGCTGAAGCTGCAAAACAGATCACTGCCAGCTCTCTACGTTTCTAAACGTGTGAGGGTTAAGGGTTTTGAGGTTTAAGACCTCAGGGTTTCAGGGCCGGGCGTTACGGTTTAAGTTGAGGTTCAGGGTTTAAGGTTTAGCCGGGTTCAAAAGCCAAGGGGTCTAAACGCTTCAGGGTTTAATGTTTAGGGTTCTGAGTCTAAGGGTTTACAACGTTTTGGGTCGAGGGGTCACGGGTTTGGAGACCAGACTACTTGCTTAAGGCTTGAGAGTCCAAGGATTTCTCACCCACCTGCCCGTTCCTGCCCTGAAAGCTTCAAGTTTCGGCCATCGATTTCATGAAACTTGGCCTCGGACTCTCTGCTCCAGTGTAGGTCGGGCTGGAATCCTGCCTTTTTCGGATGAGGAACGCACTGGGGCCGAACAGTTCGGCGCCGGACTTACTTCGTAGGGTTTCAGCGGGTATGGGCTTTGGGTCTGCGGTTTTTTTGGGGGGGTTGGGAGTATTAGAGTATTCGGATTTTGGGTTTTGGTGTTTTAGGATGTTTAGGGGTTCTCTTTGCAGGTTCTTTCCAACTGCTTGATGAGTTTTGCTTAGCCTCAAGTGCCATGTGCAAGCACGTGCATCCACCCACGCGGCATTGCCGTGTGACATCGTAAACCGCCCACTGATGCAGCTCGCGGGCTCAGGCACAGATACCTGTACCAGGTGTCGCCAACCCCTCTGGCTTGAAGTGGATTTGCCGAGCCCACAACGTGCGGATGATTCTCCGGCATTGCTGCCAGACGCACGCGGTGCCCCGACCATGACCGTCATGCACTGGAATATATCTAATGTAACCTTATACCCGGCATCTGCCACCCAGCGCATGATATCAGTTGCATCGTGCGGAGTCAGCCGTGCGTTTACGTCGATCGCGTTGGCAGCTGGCTGTTCGAGGGTATCGGCTACTCGAGCGCTTCACGGCTCTTCGCGACTGAGATGCAGATCGTGTCTAGCGTGGTCGCCCAATCCGTTTCCATGTCGTGCTATCGCGCCCTTGCCGGCAGGTTCAATGCGGACAAGCACAACACACAAATGTAGCGACCGCTGCCAGGGCATGAGCCCCTGCTAGGGCTCTGACTCTAGCCTTTGTGGGCTTAGGGTTCAGGTTCGGCTTGGTTCTCTGGCTTGGGCCTCCAGAAGGAGTTTAAGGAAGGCCTTCCTGCTGCCGGCTTTTGCAAGCAACCGAACGACGAAAGCTCGAAAACTTTGGGGATTCATGTTCAATTCTTCTGCGGGATTTACGAAAACATACCAGGGCTTTACGGAACCTTTTTCCGGATCGTGGCATCTTTAACAGACCTGAACGGCTGAAGAGCATGGAAAGGCCCAACTATGCCGTTAGCAAAAGGTCTTGATTCGGCTAGTCTGAGAGCCCTGACAGCAGCAGGCATCATCGGCATCATCATCATCATCATCACCATCACCATCATCATCACCATGACCATCAAGACAACATCAACAGCAACAGCAACAACAAAAGCCCCAGCGGCCATAGCCACAACCACAGCAACAAAAAATAAAATAAATAAATAAATAACTTCATCGTCACTAAACCCAGAACCACAACCACAACCTCCACCACCTTCATCATCTTGGTCTTCTTTTCAGCCCTCGGCAAAGACGAATGCTTTCGGGACACATGTAGTCATGATTTGAGTAGTGATACGGCGCATAGAAAGAGCCTCCATCTCTCCCACATAGTCATGGTTTTTTGACGTTTTAATTCCGCGGCAAAGACCGTGAACCCGAACCCATGGCTTACACAAAGACTCGCAGCCCTTCAGACCTTCGATGTTTAAAGTTTCCCCGATACCACCAACAGCAGCACGCACGGATTTCATGCAAATTTTGTTTGGATGAAGGCTTTTCGATTTACATTTGCACCCGGAAACCAATCTTCTCAAACCAGCAGAGTGCAGCATCTGAGCCCGGGATATCTCTAAAGTCTAAACCCTCACCCGGAAAGTCAAACGTAGAATTCCAGAAGCGACTGGGGTAGCACGCAGGATCCGTGCCAACTCCTCGTCTGTGAACAGGGCCTGAAGCGGTTGCATAGCTTCCGCTTAGTTCGGAGTGGAGTCCTAAACCCAACGCTTTGGTTTGTCTGGCGGGCCCGTTCCGGGATTGGAGGTGCGAAAGTTTGTGCAGACGTTGGGTCCGTTGGGTTTGGATTGGCCACAATCATTCCCTCACTCTTGGGTTGTTGCATCAGGCATATGCAAAACGTCTATGACAGCAGACCCTCGACACTTTCAAGCGAACCTTGCAAGTCCCATACGACTACATGAAAGCAAACTCCCTACGACAGTCTGCCTGTGAACCCGGGCTCTGGCGCGCGGCGCCTGGCTCCGGTGCTCTTACTTGAAAGCTTTTGGGCTTTGGGATTGAAGGTTTAGGGGACCTGGGTTATATAGGGTTTAGAGCTTACGGCTACGAGGTTGAAAAAGTCTTAAGAGTTTAAGATTCAGGGGATCAGGGCTGGGTTGGAATCAACATGCACTCTATATCACTCTATGGCAGAAATCCCAGTTTCCTTTTTGAGGTATCTTAAATGCTGCACTCCACCTCGCTAGTGTTGACTTTCTGCTCCGTATGCAAACGCCCGATTGGTGTCATTTGCAATAAGGATGATGCTCTTTAGGTTCTACAGTGGGGCCCCTCCCACTCCTTCAGCGAGACCCATGTGGGTACACCGCATCCTACATTGGATCCCATGCATAGAAAAATTCTGAGCTATGTAAGCCCATACAGCACCGCCCTACATCGGCGGCCTCTGGAACCTTAACCCTCGAATCCTCAACACCTGCACCCTGAAACCGTGCTACAGACGGAGTACAACTAAGACAAGAGCGCCCCCATTACTATCACCATCATCAGCATCATTACTACCATCCGTCGCAAGCAGAGCGCCGCTTGCCGACCCCTGGAGTATTCTTTCTGGATCTTCGCTCGGCTGCTCGGACAGATGCCCTGGGGTGCGAAGAGGTGTCAGGAATCTTTACGATTTCGGGGCGGGATGGAGTATGGGGGTGTTATACGATAGCACTCATACCTTCCAGACCTACCAATCCATGAAGCGAGCATCGACTCGTAAACACTAAGCGCACCCCCTTGCGGTCTGTCGTCGGTCGGGGAAAACGAAGAAGCTTTGCCGCCCTCCAGTCTCACCGTTCCGGTGGAGGCCCAGGAGCCGCTGGGACCAGCACAGGGCTCGTACTTACGAAAAAATCACATGCAAAAATACGACGAAGTAGACATGGGCAAGATAGGTGCTTTGGATTCCAAATGTCCTAAGCCCTGGCATGCCCTCGAGTTCCCTCGCACCAGGGATCTGAAGCCCCATGAGGGGCCATCGGCAAGGCATCCCCGAGGTTGTCGGGCCCAAAACTTTTGAGAGCTAAGGGTTTAGGGTCTTAACCCGGAAGCCCGAAACCCTCAACCCGAAATCCTCAGCCCGACCACTGACCCCGCAGTGAAAGGATGCTCCAATTAAGTATCTTAAGCAAACCACAGAGAACCATCCATTGCGTGGAGGGGTTCGGGCTTCGGGTGGCATTTTCAGCGGGGCTTGTAGGGTTCCGGGAAGTAACTAAGGGTTTCGGCCAGGATGGTTACATTGCTCCAGTCTGCAACATGCGAGGCCCGGCTGAGAGTGTGAAAAGGAGCCCTTGCCAATGCATGCGCTTGTGCACGAAATCGATAGCACCAGCGCAAACGTGCTGCTCTTTCAGACGGTCTAGAGCTCCATATTGGTTTGAGCATGCACACTGCAAGCAATTGTTAGTTGTCGGCGTGCACTGCACCTGTTTTATCTTTACCAGGCGCAGCTCGAGACTAAGGCTCCGTCACCGCTGAAACGTTATACAGTTGGTAATAGCAGCAACGTGCATCACCCATAATGACTAACTAACGGCCAAGAACACAGGATGGCAGGTTTCCAGCAAGATGCCGATGACGATGATGATGATGATGATGATCATGGTGAGAAAAACGATGACGATAATGAGAATGTGTGAGTCCTCGTTCCACTGAAGAGCTGAATGTTCGCACCGGCCACACGACGGCTTCCCGAAATCGGAGCACTAAAACCCCAGCGCTTGCCAGCCATTCCGTCGTGCGAATTCAAAGACTTCTCTTCAAGGCAGTGGGGAGCGCTGCAGTCACGGACGGTGGAGAAAATGAGACCACCACTGCCACAATTGAGGGCGTCCATTCCCATTGTGACGATCAAGGTCTACTTCTCCGATATGTAATATGTCAATTGCTTCAGTATGCGATTTCATTATCAATATCATCGTCGTCCATCACAACCGCCGTCATTGCTCACATAAAAATCATCACCACTACGACCGTGATAGCAATCATTCCTGGACTTGCTCTTGCAATCATGACCGCCGACATCATCACGAGTCCAAAAACCGGTCACCAAACCCAGATACCGCCAGGAACCTGATGCCTTCACCCCGACGGCAGCTCTTAGGCGGTCCGCACGCAGGAGAACACCTGAATGAGACCCCGAAGCCGTTCATAACTCGAAGGGTGTCGGACCCGAATAACAGAAATCCCACACTAAACGTACCAATCGCTACGGTCGCAACAACGACCACCATAGTGGTAGCACCCATACATAGCACTGGCAGCAATGCCAGTGAGCATCATACAGGTGCTAGCAATGGTCTTGACCAGAACTCACACAACTCCAATCAAAGTCAGTGTCAGAATCACCATCATGAAAGCAAGGGAAATGTCCTCCGTTCGGGAGTTCAGTTCTCAGGATTTCGGTTAACACCCTGATGCCGGCCAATGTCCTGAATCGTGTATCAACCTGTGCACACCCAAAGAAAGCATGAAAGACACAAACCCGTGAATTTTGGGACAAACCTCTGAACGAGAAAGTGTCAGTCCTAATTCATACATTTTCTAAACTCTGCCACACCCAAGTCATGACACACTTGTCAGGCTTTATGCCACTCAGCGGGACGTTGCAGAGCTCAGCCCACAGCCCTTGCTGTAGGAGCGAAGCTACGCCGTCACTTCTGCATTCTGCGGAATACGCTGCCTTTGCCCGTGTGGCGATTCGGTTTCAGGGCTAGGGGTCTAAAGTTTAGGGTTTAGGGTCGAGGTCTCGGAATGGGAAGGGTTTTGGACTTGAGGCTGACGGTCCAGGGTAGGATTTGCGGATTTGAGGGTCTGGGGCTTGGTTCAGGCCTTGAAACCTCTGCTTGAACATGCTTCTCTCTCTCTCTGAGCAGCATCATGCAATTCCAAAAGCTGTGATAACGACCAGTAACTGTGATGTTACGAAGAAGTGTTTCCGGCTCGGCACGGCTCGAATCCCAAAACGGTACTTCCTGCGTTCCGTCCTGAACCTGACAGCCAAACTTCTGTTCATCCCTGAAACCTTCAACCCGAGCGAACCAATACAAGCTGACTGCACCTCTGGTTTCGACCTGGTGTCAGCCAAGCTGCAAAAGAACCCATTCTGCTTGACAACTTCGGTGCCTGAAGGCAGAAGCTGCAATACTCATCATCAGGAGCTTCATACGGCTCAACATGGTTGCCTAACATGGCTAGCTTCATCTTCATCACCTTATCACCACCACCACGACGACTACGACTACTACTACTACTACGACTACCAGTGCTACTACTACTGCTACTGTAGTAGCGGTAGCGGTAGCGGGAGCGGCCGGGAGCGGGAGCGGTAGCGGCAGTAGTAGTAGTAGTAGTAGTAGTAGTAGTAGTAGTAGTAGTAGTTCTAGTCGTAGTAGTAGTAGTAGTAGTAGTAGTAGTAGTTCGAGTCGTAGTAGTAGTAGCAGCAGAAGAAGAAGTAGTAGTAGTAGCAGTAGTAGTAGTAGTGGGAGTAGCGGCAGTGGTGGTCGTAGTTCTAGTTCAACTTAGATTCAACTTCTCCTCCTCCTGCGGCTGCGGCGACGACCACTACTACTACCTAACTGCAAATACGAAGACGACGACGCACGACTGATCCTGCGCTTGCTGCGACCGCGATTGGGGCAGAGGGGACACCAAGTCTTGCAACCAAAGTCACACCGCAGACGAGATGAAAAACGTTGAAACGAGCTAAAGTTTTGTAATGCAAAGGGGTGAGACAGTAAGGCGAGCTGTGGCAAGGTTGTGCCTGACCCTGAATATCCCTGCAGCTTAGGGCGCCACCTTTCGAGGACGGGTGCTCGAAAAGCTCGTGCTCTTCCTGCCCGAGACTTCCAAGACCGCGCTGCACGCAAGCGGAAATCCTGCATCCTGGGAGGAAGTTGGAACTGATGACTGCGGCCGTGCTCACATTGATGCTGCTCCTCATCCCCTCACCTGCAAGCCTCAACTCGCAATCAACGTCTGACGACTCATGGAAACGCTCGGCTTCAGCTGACCTTCAGCCTCGAAGGTCTCTAACCCGTCCGAAACACGGCTCCCCAAGCCCCGAAGCCCAACACCCTCTGACTCTAGCATTAAGCTCCAAACACAGCCTTCGAGTAACCAGCCGGCCGTCGCTGGTCGGACGGCGGCCTCCCCACACAGAGCTTCGAAGCCGGAGTTCAGTGTTGGCTCGGCTGAGGCTCGGCTGGGAGCATGCCAAGAAGAAGCGCGCTCTGTGAGCGCGGATGTCTGAGGACGTCTTATAAGTGTTCTCGTTAGTTTCATCTTTGCTCTTGGCGTTTCCGGTGGGCGCTAACATGTCTTTCAGATTGGCGAGGCGTTCGGCCGAAGATCCTTCCAAGTGCTGGTCTCAAGGCGAACTCCGTCGCGCGCGCGCGCGAGCGCGCGCGCGCGCGTTGCTCCCTTGCAAGGTGTTGCCGGCCAGCGCTTGCTTACAGAATATAGGAACCCCTCACAGTTTTCCCCCAATAGTCCTGCGTGTGATCATCCTCTCTATTCCTCCCTCCCCTGGGTGGAACGGCCTGGGCCTTGAGTTTCGGAGCCCCCGCCCTTTGTGGAACAGGATCCCTTTCTTACGTTGCGGCGTTACGGCTTCATAGAAGCTTGCTATGCGGCTGCTGTTCTACTCGTAGCAGCAGCCGGCGTGATCCTGTAAAGGGACGGCCAGAGCGGTTGAACCGGAGCCTAGTCGTATCCTCATCAGCATCACCTTCATTACTATCTGCTGCTTCGTCGTCGTAGTCATTGAGAAACTCAACTTCATCATCATCACGGTGGCATCACCACCAGAAACATCTCCATCATCGCCAACATCACAGAAGAAACGGTAGACCCCGGTAGTCGCTGCGAATGGTCAACCGACGATACATAGGAGCACGTAGATCGTATCACGAGCAAAACGCCGTAGCTACTTACGGGAAACATGAAGCGTGGATGAACTGGCACGAAGGCAGCGGAAGAGTTCTGAAATGCCTGAAAGAGAAAACAACATCAAGAGTGCTTGGAGTACCTGAAGTTTTGAAGTGCGGACAGGGCCTCCAAGGCCCCGGAGCGTAGGGCGGTTCGACCTCGCGGCCTAGCAACTTGTCGAAGATGCTCGCGTCCCCTGCAGAAAGCTCGTGATAGAGTGCCCGGCAGACAGAAGTCTGAACCCTACGGCCCCTTTGGTGAACCAGCTAGTAATTAGGTAGTGGCAGCATGTGGTAGTAAGCAGCAGCAGCAGCAGCAGGAGTAGTAGTAGTACTACTACTACTACGACTACTACTACTACTACTACTACTAGTAACTCTAGAAGTAGCAGTACCAGTAGCCGCACCACTACCACGACTACCACTACCACTACCACGACCACTATCAATACCACTTACCACTACTAGCACTACCAGCACTACCAGCACGACTAGCACTACCGACCCCTACCACCACAAACACCACCGCGAATACTAAAACTACTACTACTACTGCTGCTACTACTACTTCTACTACTACTACTACTACTACTACTACTACTCCTGCTGCTGCTACTGCCACTACTACTACTACTACTACTACTAGTACTACTACTACTACTACTACCACTACCACTACCACTACCACTACCACTACCACTACCACTACCACTACCACTACTACTACTACTACTACTACGACTGCTGCTGCTACTACTTCTACTACTACTACTACTACTGCTACTACTACTACTACTACTTCTACTTCTGCTTCTGCTTCTGCTACTACTACTACTACTGCTACTACTACTGCTACTACTGCTACTACTGCTACTACTGCTACTACTACTACTGCTACTACTGCTACTACTGCTACTACTGCTACTACTGCTACTACTGCTACTACTGCTACTACGGCTACTACTGCTACTGCTGCTACTGCTGCTGCTGCTTCTACTGCTGCTGCTGCTTCTACTGCTACTGCTACTGCTACTGCTACTGCTACTGCTACTGCTACTGCTACTGCTACTACTGCTACTACTACTGCTACTGCTACTACTGCTACTGCTACGTCTACTGCTACTGCTACTGCTACTGCTGACACTGCTACTGCTACTGCTACTGCTGACACTGCTGCTGCTGACACTGCTACTGCTACTGCTATTTTTCTGCTGCTACTACTACTCCCGCTCCCGGCCGCTCCCGCTACCGCTACCGCTACCGCTATCGCTACCACTACCACCACCACTACCACCACCACTACCACCACCACTACCACTGCCACCACTCCTGCTGCTGGCTGCTGCTGCTACTGCTGCTACCGCCGCTACCTACCGCTGCTACGGCTCCTACCGCTCCTCCCGCTACTACCTAGCCGTAGTCCTGGTCCTACTCCTATAGCCCTACTCCTACTGCTACTGCTACCGCGACGGCAACTGCGACTGCTCCTCTGCTGCTCCCGCTACCGCTACCGATACTGCTACCGCTACCCCTACCACTACTCCTACTCCTACTCCTACTACACGACTACTTCTACTGCTGCTGCTCTGCTGACGCGACGACAAGAACGTCTGCGCCATTGTTGCTGCTGTTGAGGCTCAATACAGGATGGACAGTTTCTGACAAGACACAGGCTTGGCAACAAAAGTATTCGTACCACTTGTTTGCGACAAACATCGCCATGAGTTCAAGGCCCGGGCCGGGGATCTCGAAATACGAATGGCTGAACACATCCTGGCCAAAAGGGAGCTGTCTGGAACCACCGGGCCAAGAGGATCGAGTCTCAGAAACGCTCTGGTCGGCGCCATCGGAGTCTCTTTGTTGCAAAGTACCAACTAAGATGGAAATCTGTAACAGCATGACAACATCACCGAAAGAAATGACAGAAACAAGGCGGGTCAAGCCCAACGCAGTGCTCTAAGGCGCTGTACAATAGCACAGCAAGAGGAAAGAAGTGAAGAAGAGGAGCAGTATGACGGACAAGAAGGGTGGAGGCAGGAAGGGTCTTGGCATAAAATCCCATTGCATTGGTATTGCGAAGTATTGCTAAGCTTGGCTCAGGTTGTAAGAGCACAAAGCAACACCAGGGAACAACTGAATTGACAAATACCACTATCATAAGATGCTAGAGATGCTAAACATTGCTAGACCATGAGAACACTTCTGATAATGCTCATTTTAGTGATCGATAACGCTCCTGTAGGCCGTTGACACCGGCACCGAGGCGCTTCAACACCTCGGATGCCATGGAGGGGGATCAGGGAACTTTGACAGATCGTTAGTGTTTAGGGTGTTGGGGATGCGAGGTTTCGGGATTGAGAGGTTGACGCAACTGGAAACTGCCTTAGGGGTCGGCCCTATAGCATCATGGAGCTCTCAAACCTGACATGGTAGATAGGGACGGATGTGTGTGTGTGTGTGCGCGTGTGCATATATGAAAATATTATAAATATATACATATATATATAGACAGAGACAGAGAGAGAGAGAGCGAGAGAGAGTGTAGGGAAGTGCGAAAGCACTGTCCCCGGCCTGGTACAGTACCCACCGCCACTCACTCTTTCCAGCCGCTGCTGTGAGCGATGACAAGCGCACCACTGAAGTGTGCAATGCATTCACTATGAATATAAGTCAGCGAAGTGCCCAAGAGCGGCACTACTCTCTAGCCAGCTCCGTCTGCGAACTCAGGGTGCCGATGCTTCAATGCGAGGGTTTCATGCTTCAGTTTCGGCCGAGCGGACAGTTTACGGGGTTCGGAATTCGAAATGTAGGGTGAGGGCTGCTGGGCTTTCGAGAGTTTGCTGCGTACTGATGTTCGGCTCACGGCCCCCCGCTTCTTGGCAGCTTGTCGGCAGGCATGCTGAAGCCGCAAGCTCTAGCCACAGACCCTAAACCTCAAAACCTAGACCTGAAGCTTGAAGCTCATCGTCTGTACAATCCCATCACAAAAACATTCAGATACTCCTGTGTTGCTCTTCTTGAATGCCACCCAGGAGCCGGCTGCGTCAGCAGGCCCTTGATGAGGTCGCGCCCCACCTCGTCCTGCAAGCTCTTTGGCCTGGAACCCCATACCGCCAAAGCTCTGAGCCCGAAACCCCAAAAACCCGAAGAACCCGAAGCTCTGAACCCCAAACCCCAACCCCCCCGAAATCCGAGAGCCTTAGCGGACTTCAGACCCTGAGCCCTCCTTGTATGCGGAGGGAAACTTCAGCTTCCCCCGGAGGATGGCAGAGCACACCTGTCGCCTGGGCTGAGATGTTCGCGGTTTGGGTGTTCGAAGCGTCGAGGGGGGGTTTATAGCCTGTAGACCTGAAGCCGCAACTCCAAACCGAAAGAAACAAACCTTACAAAAATCTTCTAGGCCACAGGTTCTCTAAATCAAACTTGACAACTGGGGACTGTGGTGCTGTGGGTCGCTAGGCAGCTCTGGAAGCTACGTACATTTTGCAAACGTTTGGGGTTCAGGCTCTAGTTCCGGTTTAGAGTTTAGTGGGGCTCGGGCTCGAAGGTTCAGAGGGCTTCCGAGTGAAGTCAGCCTCGTGGATCCTGCAGCTACAAGTCATGGCCCGAAAGCCAGAGTCAGCAAGTCCCTCAACCTCCAAAGCCCGGAAATTGTTTACCCAAGCCACCGAACAATGTAAAATGCACTTGAAGGCCTTGCAGGATCTTTTCAGAATTGTTAGCACCTCACGAAACCCAAAATCCTTGAAAAGGAGCCGCATGGAGAGGAGGGGGGTAGCCGGGTAGACATATCTTTCTGCCATTCCAAGGACTTCGTGTTTCGACACACCACTGGTGTTCAGAACTCAAAGCCACAAATGAATCATGCATCCCAAAAACCGACCCAATGTAAGTTGGGTAAACCCTGAATCTCTTCCTCCCGCTGGGCCGTCCACGGCTCGTTGAGGCTCGAGGCAAAAGGCAAGTAGCCACAGACCTGGACAGCCAGAAACGCAAGAACGATGCAAATCTCAAGCAATCATTGCACGACTCCCGCGGTCAGCATAGCAGCAACATCAACACAAGTCGTAGTGGTCGTGATGGTGGTAGTACTAGTCGTCGTCGCTATCGTCCTCGGAATGGTCGTCATCCTCCGCCTCCTCCTCCTCGCGCTACTGCTACCGGTACGATAAGGGCATTCGAAGTGGTACTGGTGGTGGCGGCGGTAGTGGTGGTTGTGGTGGTTGCAGTAGCAGTAGCAGTAGTAGCAGCAGCAGCAGCAGTAGTGGTCGTCGTCTTAATAAGTGCTAGTAGTAGTAGTAGTAGTAGTAGTAGTAGTAGTAGTAGTAGTCGTGGTGGTGGTGGTGGTGGTAGTAGTAGCGGTGGTAGTAGTAGTAGTAGGAGTAGGAGTAGGAGTAGGAGTAGGAGTAGGAGTAGAAGTAGGAGTAGTAGTAGTGGTAGTAGTAGTAGTAGTAGTCGTCGTAGTGGTAGTGGTAGTGGTAGTGGTCGTGGTCGTGGTCGTGGTCGCGGTAGCCGTAGCCGTAGCGGTAGCGGTAGCGGTGGCGGTAGCGGTAGCGGTCGCGGTCGTGGTCGTGGTAGTAGTAGCAGTAACGGTAACAACTATAATTATGATAAGAAGAGTGACAGCAACAACAGAAAGAGCAGAAGCAGCAGCAGGAGCAGAAGCAGTTCGGAGGAGCACCATCAGGGTGAGGTGTTGGTGATGATGGTAGCGATCATGGTGACGACGGTAATTGAAGTGCTGACGGTGATGGAGGTGATGGATGTGAGGATGGTGGCGAAGGTAACGATGGCGGTGATGGTGGTGATTATCGTGAAATCACGCTTGTGATCATGATGATCCTGCTGACCCCTCTGATCGCGCTAGTGCTGATAACGATGCTGATGTTGGTGAAACCAGAAACTAAAGGTTCAGGTTTTCTGAGCATGGTTTTGCACGTCGTGCCATGTCACCTCTCTGAAGACTAAGACTCGTGCATGAATTATACGACTAAGCACCCCGAGTTATTCTGCAGGCTTCGGGGCTTAAGCCCTTCACTTGCGCCTTTGGAGCTCAAGTTTCCAGCCAGTGATGTCGGAATGCCATCACAAACAAGGCTTGCAGCCTGTTGGCTAAGCCCAAGAAGCCAACCCCTCAAGTCTGAACCCCAGTTCCCAAAGCCCTGAAATCCAAATCCGGCACGCCCTGATGCCGAGGCCCCAAGCAAATTCGAAGAGCATGATGCCCAAGGACCAGAGGTCGACCTCATGTCTCTCTATATCGCTGGCAAGATTGGCTAGTCACAAATTTGGCCGACTACCACTATGACTGCTGCTGCTACCACCACTACCACTACCACTGCCACTTCCACTACTGCAATCGCCACCGCAACTCCAACCGCTATTGCTGCCAAACCGCTACGGCTACCGCTACTGCGACAGCTACGGCTACTGCTGCTGCTGCTGCTGCTACAACTACCACTACCACTAACTACCACTGCCATTGCCATTGCAATTGCCATTGCCACTGCCACTGCCACGGCCACTGCCACTGCTGCCGCCACTGCCACTGCCACTACCACTACGACTGCTACTGCTGCTGCCACTGCTACTGCTGCTGCTGCTGCTGTACTAGTACTAGTACCAGTACTAGTACGAGTACGAGTATGAGTACGAGTCCGAGTGCGAGTGCGAGTACTAGTAGCACTACTACTACTACTACCACTACGACTACCACTACCACTACTACTACTACNACTAGTACCAGTACTAGTACGAGTACGAGTATGAGTACGAGTCCGAGTGCGAGTGCGAGTACTAGTAGCACTACTACTACTACTACCACTACGACTACCACTACCACTACTACTACTACTAGTATTACTTCTTACTACTACTACTACTACTACTACTACTACTACTACTACTACTACGACTACTACTACTACTACCACTACCACTACCACGACCACTACCACTACCACTACCACTACTACTCCTCCTGCTACTACTACTACTACTACTTCTTCTACTACTAGTACTGCGGCTGCGGCCACTGCTACTGCTACTGCTACTGCTACAGCTACTACTGCTACTACTACTACTACTGCTACTGCTACTGCTACTGCTACTGCTACTGCTACTGCTACTGCTACTGCTACTGCTACTACGACGACTAGTACTACTACTACTTCTACTACTACTACTCCTACTACTACTACTACTACTGCTACTACTACTACTACTACTACTACCACTACTACTACTAGTACTTTACTCCTACGACGACGACTACTGCTCCTGCTGCTCCTGCTGCTGATGCTTTTGCTTGACCGGCTCATTCGAAATTTCAGTCAGGATTACCATGACAATTTCTCAGGAGTTTTCTCCGACGCATACTGTCACTGTAACATTCTCCTGCTACTCTTACTACTACCATTTTCGTTTGTCAGTATGTTTATGATGACCCCCTGCTTTGCCAAGCCCTGTCTTCTTTAGTCGCCATGGCTGCGCTGCTCTAGGCCGGGGGCCTCCACTCCGTAGCCCTTGCCCTGGAAAACCTGCCAGGCATTAGTGTGCAGGGAAGAGAAGGTGCAATGGTGGACTTCGTGTCCAGTATATACCTTAACCTTAAGGCTTAAATCCCCAACCCTGAAATCCGCTAGGTCCTTAGAGCCTGTAAACCCGAAGCCCAAAAACCCAAACGCTATCCACTCCTTCCCCCCTCACTGCCAATTTCCTCTCAGCCTGCGCAGACCGTCCGAAGCCACATAATCCCTGCGGACATATGCGGTTAAGTACCATGTATATTTTGTATGGGCCAATACATCTAACTACTGTTTATATACACGCACATGCAGTTCTAGAACGATAGGCATCTACATCAAATATCTAGGTGCTTATCTGTTTGCTTATTTACTGACTGACTGAAAGACTCATCTGTTTATTTGCCTATATAACGATTTTCGCAAGTATGTACTTATTTAATACTGGTGTTTGTTTATGTACTTCTATAACAGGCAGGTGGGTGTGATTGTACATATGTATATGCACAACACACATAGACATGTCAGTATACATACACCCCGTCGTGGCTCAGGGTCGGTTTCAGGGTTGAAAGTCGTGTATGGAGAAAAATCCGAAGAGCCTTTTGAAAAATTGTGCCAGACTGCACGCCAAACAGTCAGAGACGATCATGATTGGCACACGCACGGCCATGTGGTGGGAGCATGCGGGAGCCATGCTTTTCGAAGGCGGAAACACGGGTTGCACCCCAACATATGCACTGCAAACACCGTCGCGGCAGCACGGTTTCGGGGGGCCTGACAAGCACAGGACTGTGGGCAGAAAACGAGTCCCACCCCGAACTATGTTGCGCGGGACTGTAGCGGGAGCACGATTGCCAACTTTAAGACATTCCAAGGCTTCTTTCTCGCGTGGCCCCAACAGGACTTCAGCGACTCCGAGCGATTTGAAGTGAATCAAACAATTCGCAAATGCTAAAATGTGCCAAAGTACAATGAACTCGGTGTTCGCGGGCGCAAGGCCCCAGAGGGACTGTGGAAGGAACGGGCGAGGCTTTTCCAATACCCACCCCCTCTGCTCCTAGTGGCACATCGGCCCCACCTCGGGGGCCATGTAGTGCGGGGTGCCGACCTGGGCGGTTGCTCGAACGAATCATCAAGCTTCTTTTATACTGGATTCAAAGGGTCAACGGCAGTTGATGATGTTATGCTATGATGCTCAACAACAGCCAAAACTTGCTGGTTTGGGTTAGGAGGTCTGGCATCAGTCTTTAGAAGTTCGGACTCCAAAAATGGAAGTGATGACCTCAGAGTAATGAAAGCTCGAACCAAGCCTGTAACCTTAAACCGCGCTAGCATCAAGCGCGGTCTGTCGGGCGACTCCGACTCAGTCCGATGCATAGGGCTTTGAAGCTCAGCATATACGAAGTTTACGAGTTTGTTGTATTTTCTCATAACATCCCATAAAATACTGAGGATTTATTTGCTCCAAGGCAGACCTCGCCATTGAACACACTAGCATTTCACAGCAACTCCGTCGTGGTCACAGTGGCGGTATTAAGGATGGAAGTAAAAGCACTACACGGTAAACTGACGACCGAGAGAACGAGCCTTACAGAGAGCAGAAGTCCATGGCATGTCGGGGCCCTGGCCACTGTGTAAGTACGGCTCTCTCTGTCCCCAAGCTTCTTCGAGACCTAAGCCAAGGAAGCCAATGTGCAGGTTTAGGGCTTTAGGTTTCGTCCCGGGGTCGGAATTTTACAGAGGCATTCTGGAAATCCTCTGCTGCTGCTGCTGGGAAGGAGGGTCTGCAGCAAATGCTCACGGAACTTCGGGTTAGAGTTTAGTTTCGGCTTGGGGCCTTCGTTTAGGAGTCTAAGAGCCTAGGCTGGACGCAAGGTTCGTGGACTTGGGCATTGATCGGCTCAAGCCTTACGGAAACGAGGGCGTGGTCTTTGGTTTGGACCTGGAGCATCTTACTGAGACTGCGAAGTTTTGGAGGGTGGTTGGCATAGAAGCCTCTTCATACCACCTGCGCTATGTGCGAAAATTCCTGTAAAGTCTGTTTAAGGCAGGGGCCATCGGGAACAAACGTCCTTCTGAGGAGATCCTCATCAAAAGGGAACCTACCCTGTAACTGTTTCGGGCACGGATATTTTGAACAACTACCACATCCTGATCCATGTGGGGCCTGCCTAAGCTTAATATAGGGGCCTTAGAAATTAGAATAGGGTTTTGGGGCCCGCTATACGATAATTATAATAAGGAACCCCTCAATAAAATATCAGTAAGTAATATTAAGGCCCCTATAGTATCTCACTTATCTCTGAACCTGAGACCGATCCCCTGTAGGCCTTTGGGGGTTCGGGTCTAGGTCTTGGGTGGTGCCTGGGGCTTAGAGGCTTGGTTTTTCGGGCTTTGGTTCGGTTCTGGTCAGCCCCGTGCAGTACTTTGCTCTCTCTACCGTCTAAAACCAGACTATGAAGCATGAAAACTAAATCATCATAGCCAGCCACCACGTAATTCTAACGGTAGCAGCTATCTCACTCATCATTTTAAACGTATACAACCCCAAAGTTCGGAACCTTTAACCCTAATATCCCCCTACCCCGAACCCGACGACCCGAACCCTAAAATCGCATGCCAGACCCTAAACTCCAACGTTAAGACCGCCGGGGAGATCACCCCAAAGTCGATGATCTTGACGTAACCCTGGTGCCGGCTCCGGGCTCTTTTGGGGACCAAGGAAAAGTTTTACAGGGTTTTTAGTGGCTTTAACTGCTTTTTAAAGGGCTTTTAGGGGGTTCAAATGGTTTTAAGTGGTTTCAGAAGGTTTTAAGTGGTTTTGTTTCTGGATTGTTCAATGATCATGTTGCCAAGTCAATGAAGCAGTTACGCTGCACACTAAGGGCATACTCTGGCTGTCTTAGGGTTTGGGGTTTAAGATTTAGGGGTTGGGATGTTTGTGGTTTGGGGTTTAAGATAAGACTTAGGATTTAGGGTCTTCGTGCTACATACCTCAAGACCTTGAAAAAACTAAATCTTTAGACCCTAGCACTTAAACCAGATCTGCGGCTGCTTTCTTTGCTGAGTCTAAACCTGGCAGCATTACTGCGATTGCTATTGCTCTTGCATGTGCTGCTCGAACCCTTAACAGAACCAGAAAAAACCCTACAAAACCCTCATAAAATGAGAAACGAAAAACATTGATCCCCGCTGCCTCCTGGTCGAGCATCACATTCTCCGGCTTGAGGTCTCGATACACGACCTTAGGTCTTAGGGTTTAGGGTTTTCTAGGGTTGTTATCTAGGGCTTTCTAGAGCTTTCCTGAAAGGTTTCTCGAAGGGATCAATAGGGTTTGGGTTTTAGGCTTCGCGTTCAGGGCTGGGCACAGTCGAAACTTTTTTTTCTGTGGTATAGGGTTTGGGGCTCTTGGGGTTTCAGGGCTCCGGGAGTCCAGGGTTTCGGTAGCATCGCAATTTCTTGGAGTCAAATTCGCTGTGGTATTTGGGTACGGGCATTCGTGCAAGTACTAGGCTGAGGCAGCGATGGCAAATTTGCATGATGATGACGATGGTGGTGATGATGATGATGATGCTGATGCTGATGATGATGGTGATGGTGACTATGACGATGACGAAGGCTGTTCTCGGGATTGGTTCTGTATGGGTCTGAAATCCCGAACCGCAAGCCTGCGTTTCCCACACCCCAAAAACCTGAGGCCCAAATGAGCCCGTACAGCCAAAACCCCAACAAACCCCTGGGTGAGGCTCAGCGCCCCTACAGCAGGTCCAGGGTTTCGGGGCACGTCCGGGGCGAAGAGACTTTGGGGTGTAGGGATTTGTTTTAGAAATCTTTAAAGTGCTTACGAATTTACAGAGGTTATCTGGAGTCTACACACATTTCGAAACAGTGTTGTGTTGGGGCCTTGATGTAGAGTCCTGGGTTTCCCGGTGTGGGGCTCGGGCTTTCAGGCTTATGGCGTTTGGGGAACTGTGAACCCCACAGAAATCAAGCCCTAAATCGTGACCCTGTAATCAGACCCTCAAGCTCTGGCAGCGCCAGAGAACCCCCTAACTCCAAACGTAAAATGACCGGCACACACCCTCAAGCCGCAACCCTGCTTTGCCCTGAACTTGCATAGATCCCAGCCCCATTGCTGCCAGCAGGCATTGCGATCCCACAGCGCCTCTACCGCAATCAGGATCGAAGCCGTGTAGAAGCGAGCCATCTGGGCGATCTTGAATTCAGGGCTTGGGATTGGTATATGCCTTTGAGAGCTAGGATAAACGGCTCAGACTTCGCAGTTCGCGGTTCGGGCCTTGTTTATGCTGCTTTGGGCTGACCGCACAGGGTTGCCTGGTACGGTGCAGCTCTGTCAGTTTGGAGTTTGCTGCTCAGCTGGGGCTTTCGGATTGTTGTGAGTATTGTGATGGTAGTTTACAGAACCAGTGGAGCAGTGGGGCATTAACTGTCTAGTCCCAAGCAACCTTCGACATACGGCAGATTTGCGAGGGCTTCTATATGCTTTAAGCTACATGAAAACGTACTGGTGATTCAGCAAATGCCATCGTTTAGAGCGCTCAAGCTTTTCTGACTCTGGGTCACCTGTCTGGGTCAGCGCCACCATCTCGCTGAACGAAGATCGAAGATCTGGCTTCGTGGCCAGGTCGAGCTGTACAGTCATGCTCGCCATTCGTCGTATCCAGTCAAGGGCGGCCACACATGAAGCTTCAAAGTGCGCACAGTTCGCCTAGGAACCACAAGCCCATCATGGCGCCAGCATCCCTAAAGCCTGAACCCTAGCCCTACACGTACACATACAGCGTATAGCCTATATGTTCGTCAATTTTAAATTTGATGCCTTATTATATAACCTCAAATGTAACTGTTCATGACATTAACATCTTGTGCTTCTATATAACCCTAGACCCCAAGTTCCAAATCCTGCACATCGCCCCAAACCCCAAACAGACTACTTATTTATCTCCTTGTCGAGTTGGGAGGCGGAAGCCGCCTGCAGCGCCCTAACATGCAAGCCCAGCATACTGGGCATGGGTTTAGGGGTTCAGGGGTTCAGGGTTTCGGGCTTCGAACACGATCGATGACCTCAGGAGCTGAGTAAGCTTCGGCACAGCTTCACTTCCAGGCAATACTTGCGGTTCAGCAAAGCAGAACAAGTAGTATATTGGGCATCTTGGACCCTTCAGCTTAGATTTCGGAACTGCTTCAGCCACTGACGCAGCTTCGGTAGGTCTCGTCGCGGAGAGCTGGCAAACTTCGGGGTCTCAAGCATCTTTCTATGATTATGTACAAGCTCCGGGGACGGGCGACATAAGTTCGATCCACAGTACCTCCAATAGTCGGCGTTGTGACTCAAGTGGTAGTCACTATGCTATGTCATGTGGGTGCGGTGGTAGAATAAGCACAAATGGGTGCAGAAATGCTCTGATGCGCATGCTCCTGCGCGGCAGCTTGACAGGATGGATGCAACAGAAACTCCTCGCTTCCATTGATCAGGAAGACACGAAAAATTGCAGGGTCTGAGAGAAGGTAGGCTTTGGCATCTGAGCCATCTGGCAAGATATTTACTTACCAAGTCCATCCCGAGCAAAGCGAAACCCAACCGGCGAGCCTCGAGCTTCCCAAATCAAATCTGCCGAAAGCTGCTGCGCTGTCAGTTTGGAACGAAAGACCAGCACAGGCACAGGATGCAGAAGCCGAAGCACCAGTATATGTTGGTCGGCTTCTGGTCGTAGCAGCAGCATCAGCAACAGTAGCAGTAACAGTAGCAGCAGCCGTGCAGTAGTAGTAGCAGTAGTAGTAGTAGTAGCAGCAGCAGCAGTAGTAGAAGTTGCAGCACTTGTAGCAGTAGTACCCGTAGCAGTTGCAGCAGCAACAGCGGTAGCAACGGCAGGAGCCGGAGCAGCATGAGGAGCAGTAGAAGGAAGTAGCAGCAGAAGTAGCACTCAACAGTAGCAGTAGGAGTAGTAGCCGTGGTGGTAGTAGTCGTCGTCGTGGTGGTAGCGGTAGCAGTAGCAGTAGCAGTAGCAGTAGCAGCAGCAGCAGCAGTAGTAGCGGTAGCTGGAGCAGTAATCGTCGTCTCCGTCGTGGTGGTGGTGGTGCTGGCAAGACTAAGTCTTCTGGAAAACAATGGCAGCAGCGATGCCTGTGATGATTATGATACACACAGCCTCGCAGCACACATATTCAGTCAGCAAGAGTAGAGTTAAGCAATAGCGATAGACCAGCCGTGACAATGACTGCCGAGTATTGCCATGACCATGTTGGTGACAAGCTAGTGACAGCCGCCGGTGTTAAAAGGCAAAAGCACGGGCTCTACTGTCTAGGGCCACTGCTAGCAGCACTTGTGGTAACCACATCAAGACCAACAACAAAAGCAGCAAGAACGAACTTCACTGTACCCACAAAAGACATGGCTGCCAAAGCAGTCGGCTCCAAGTGCCAACATCGAAAATCAGCGGAACAACACTAAGCGAATCGGCGGAAACACACCAAGTGCGGTGAGACAGACAACGAGAATTTCACTTATGGAAGTATGGCCGAATACGTAAACAAAAACCGAAAGTGCAGCCGCCAAAGCAGGTGGCGGCAATCTTGAGAGAACAGCTGAGGTGCTTCAACTCTACAGACCACAAACTGAAAAAGCTGAATGGCGGCTACCTACAGCTATCCAGCACCGGAACATTTATGCAAACGGCTGGGGAACACCAAGGAAAATGATTGATCACTTCGGCAGCGCACACGGGATGGCACACCACACCGATGTGTAAAAAAAGAATGAAGTGTTAGCAATGCCATTGTCGAGTCTACCCTCTCTCGTAGCGGCACAAGAGTGCAAGAAGCAACGGGGCGGTTTAAGGGATTGTAAACCTGATGGCAGTTCATGATATCAATAGTCTGAACCCATTCAGCTGAACCATGACCATCAGAAGTAAGCACATAGTAGTAGTAAAGCACCCTTCGAATACTAAGTTGCCACACCGTGACCACGCAAGTAACACCCCATCTCTGCCAAGCTAGGACTGGGGTAGAGGAGGCGTAGGGGTTCTGGCTTGGAGATTCTCAAGTTCAGGCTTTGGTGTTTTAGGTTCAGGCTCTGGGTTGCGGTCTAGGGCTCAGGGGTTGGATTCCACAGTCCACAGGTTGGCTCCAAACTCAAGCTGCCTATCTCGCGTCTTATCCCTCAACGCTGCAAAGGCCTCAGCCCTTCAATCCTAAAGAAAAGCCCATGGACCCATCTAGTTCAAACTCTATCTACGCTGTGAATCATGTTTAGCGTTCAATCTGAACCTTCATCCCAAAGTTTTACCCTGAGCCCGAAACCCTGGATCTCTCCACCCTACCCTACTGTAACAAACCCTTACTAACCCTTAGCCGTGAACCTTCTAATCGCAACCTCGATAGAACCCTAATTACTGAACACTGAACCCTACATCCTTAAAACCCTAAAACTCCCCACCCTAAACCCGAAAAATCCGTGTCCGAGACCTTCGCCCCTGTTTTGCCCCCGGCTTTCAAAGGCAGCTCAGAGCTTGGCTGCCGGCTCGAGGCCCTGGTAGGTGCGCCTTTGATTGGAAAAAATGCGTCAGGGGAGTTGCAATTTTAATATAGGGGCCTTAATAACTAGAACAGGGTTTGGGCTCCTTCGTAGTAGAACTGTAATAAGGAACCCTAGGGAATATAATCGGTTTGGATTTTGGGGTTCTTCGAGTCCTCACGGCGTAGTTCCTCAGAAGGTCTTCTGGAAGTAGTGCTGTTTAGAGGGTCTGAAGTGTTACCTTTCGGGTGGTGGCATTGAACCAGGCATGGGGTCCTGGGGTTGCTTATATAATGTTGAAACAATAGGAACCCCACACAGGTTGTGGTCGGCCGTTGTAGTCTCTGTCGAGGTTTCCTCAACACGGCACCAGCCGACGTCACGGCCGTGTGGGCGACCACTGAACAGTAGGTGGGCGCCCTAGTAGTAACTTGGGTTCAGAGTTTCAGGCTGGAATCAGGTAGGGATTTAGGCTGACGAGTTTGGATACTAGGGTTGCGACGCGTTTTCAAGAGGCTCTAGGCTTGAGGGATTCAGAGCGTTTAGAGCAATCTACATGGTGAGCTTTGACACTCCGAAATCCACACCCCGACGCAGTCTCGATCCCTGAAATCCAAATGCCAGCCTGGACATTTCGACTGCGTAGACAGGGCTTCCGGGGCATGTTGCGAAACTGCATAGTCTTAAGGCTGCGAGGCACTCCAGAAAAAGGGTCCACAAACAAAGCCTGGCCAGGTCTCAGGAATATGGCCTAATATGGCCTAATGCGGGCCCTAGTGAGGGCCCTTCTAGTCTTTGCTCGGGGTTTGGCAAGGTCCAGACTCCGACACGCGGACTTCATTCTCACTTTTAAAGCTTCTTTCGTACCGAAGTAGTCAGATGTTGAATTCTGAGAGGAGTGCCCATTGCTGGTTTTGCAAGCTTGAAGGCGAATCAACACTCCAAGCAACGCCTGAAACGAGCCACACAGCACCCGTCTTTGGGAAGATGGCCGCGCTAGGATCCAACCCCAAGCCACCTGAAGCTCCACGCAGTGAAAGGCTGCTGGGCTGCTGAACAAGGAAGTCCGTAGGCAGCGGCACGATGTGGTCGGCCAGGTTGGTGATGATCACCTCAAGCCCATCCTACATTGGGGACCTGGGTCTTCTCGGAGATCCCCGGTAAAAGGTGGGGATTTCTGGGGGTGGCCCTGCTTTGCTGCTGCTGGGCACTCAGGGACCAGGTTCCTCGACTTGGTTTTCGAATGAGGGTTTTTCCAAAACGCCCGTCACTTGCTCGCAAGTTGCGTGCTTCTCGGTGATGCTCGGGATGTTCGGTGTGCCGGAGAGGCGCATCACCTCGATCAGAGCATTGTCGAAGGGCGCAGTCTAGGTCAGCCCCAGTTTACCGCGAAAGCTGCAGGGCCGGAAGGCAGTACTGTAGCGGCTCTCAATCCTGTAATATGTGGGCTGTCGGCTTCTGGGACTTAAACTTAAAGAGGGCTACAGTAGCGGCTTGGGTGGAGGGGGTGTTCTGACAGGAGCAGGCCGGGTGGGGAAGAGGTAGCCAGGGTTGTGCTTCGGGCCTGTTCTAGGCTTCCTTCAGCCTCCGAGTGAAGGAACCCAAAACTGGCCCCGAGCCCCCTGCATCCTACAGTAAGCCTGAACCCTGGCGCCGAAAAACTTTGAATTCCAGACTCTTAGACTTCCCCCCAGCGGCCATCTGGAGCTCGTCCTGGAGCATGTGAACCATTCGGACAATGCCGTTCCTGGCTCCCCGGTCTGGCTCGGTAAGGAAAGCTTCGGAAGTCTCTTCATTGAGCTGGGGCAGCTGGGAGCATTGCTAAGGCGCCGGGCCCTAACCCTTTACCCTAAACTCCAACTCTAAATCCTGCGTCATGTCCGGGAGGGCCTGCCTAAAGCTCACAGGCCACCGTGCCTAAACAAAACATCTCCTGCCTTTAAAGGCAGCGAACCTTCTCGTGCCAGGAATTGTTGGGGTTCTTGGTTTTAGGGTTGGGCTGGGGAGGGTTTTGGCAAAGTGCCATCCTGAGACTACGGTTCCGGACTACATTCGCTGCATAGGTCCTGCCGCAATCGGAGGATGATGCCATGCATGCTGGAGTGTCGAAACGAACAGCCAAACGACTGCCGATCATAACGTCGAATGCCCGGGATACAACGAATAGCATCACCTGAAGGATCGCCTTGAAAAGGTGGTCCAGAGGACATTCGGCGGGCTAGATCCAAGATAATCGGAGGCATCCTGCCATAAGTCTGAATGATGTTGAACCCGACGTCACACCCACAAAGTCCAAGAACCCCAAAATCACAAACCCAGGAATCCCGAAACCTCCGTCACTAACCCTGAAAGAAGCCCCCTATGAGACCCCCTGTGGTAGCACTCATGATAACCCTTGTGGCAACCTGTGAGTTGTGGGCCGAGCTTCATGCCGTAAGAGGCAAGGGAGTAGAGGACTGGGCGGCCCACACCCACTGCCTGCTCATTGTTCTACGCGGGGTGTAAGGACCAATCCTCAAGAAATGATAGAGTCAATAACAAGAACAACGAGAATTGCAGAAACAATGATGGCAATGAGTCGCATGCTTGGATTTTGGGATAGAACTGTTGCTACCTTGTGATGTGTTCGTTTCATCCTTGTCGCTTTGTTGTGGACTTCACGGACCAGAACCACGGCGCGAAGCCGCTTGACCCGCCTGCGCGCCCAACGCTACGGCCTTGAAGATATCGCCGCCACGGCGCACGCCGCCGTCGATGAAGACGGCGAAATTTTCCTGGTGATCAAATCGACGGTGACGATGAAGGTGTTGATGCTGCGGATGATGGTTGGAGGAATGAGAGGGGTGCGAGGGTTGGAGGGTTCTCTCTCTCTCTCTCTCTTTCTCTCTCTCTCTCTCTCTCTCTCCCTGATCCATTTATCTACCTGTTGACTATTTGTATACTTGCCTGGTGATGAACATTTGCCAAATGTAACCGTTGAGTTATTTCCATGTGCATGGTTGCATCTATCTTTCTGTCTATCTATCTTTGCTGCTCTTCTGTTTGCGAGAGCTACAACATCGTCGGCACCCGCGGCAGCACCGACTTAGCCCCGGATGCCGAGGTCTCTCCTTGGTGGCGCCAGCCTCTCGGAGACCCTCCATGACCTCGGGGAGCACCTCAAGAAGAAAGTCAGGAGAAGTGGATGGGAGTTTCCTTTAGGGGTCCTTACAATATGGATCCTACTTAGAACCAGATTCCTTGTATCGCAATGCTGAGAGTTGGGGGTTTATGGATGTTTATGATACCAGTACTTTGTTTGAGGCTGGGGGTTCGGAGGGGTTTAAGCATGGCTGCTCTCGGGCCTTAGGATCTTGAAACCGGACCGATGTCTTTGCTAACTTCACTGTAACTCACTTATCTTCGACCACACGTGATCCACAGTACCCTACAGAAGCCCGCAGAACAAGCAACAGCCCTGAAGGACTCAACAGAACACTGTACAGCCTACTTGTGTGAAGAAGGAGCCTCAATGCCTGGGCGACAGGTGTCCAACTGCCTCGCAGGTGGAAGCTCATGAACTCGATTTGGTGCGTTGGGGTCTGGGGTTTCGAGTTCCGAGCTATGGAAGGTGGCGGCTTTAAGCGGACTTCATCACCGAGGTCTTGGGTTGTTTCAGATGAAAGGTGACAACGGGCAAAATGCGCAGCTCGCGCCCAACCTCAAACCGCTCTTACTGTAGTCCTCTTAGCCACATAACTACACCCTGAGCTGCTCAGAGTGAAGCAACGGTTTCTCACTCGCTTTCGCCAGAGCGCAAGGCAGTGTGTAGGACGAAGCTGCCCACTGTAAAGCTTGGAAAATATGCTCACCCTTTCTGTGAATACGAACCACGAAGCGGAATTTCATGATATCACCTCCACTCGCTTTAGCGAGGGAAAAAGTGGTTGCAGTCGTACTGCCGAAACATGAACACCGGAATCCTGAACCCCAGACTAGAAAACCCCTGAGCTCGAAACCTCAAACCCAGACCCTTGACCCGACACCCCAGGCCCGCAAAGCTCCAGTCTGTCTTCAGACCATTTGCGCATGAGAGTTCAAGAATCATCCTAAAAGCATATCGGCTTCCTGCGGATTCCGTAGTCGAAGGACACAAACCCCAAATCGGACTAATGATAGTCGCAATGCTGGCAATATTCGTTTTGAGGAAACCCATAACTTGAATGGCTTCCGTGCTAGTAGCTACAAATACATTGCAAACAGCATCATCTTCTTGTTCTGAATACTTATCCTGTCATAAGGACATCAACAATCATGATAACAGTGATACTATTGCAACAAACTTCGCGATTAGTCCTAGAAGCTCGCCTGCCGCCGTGGTTGGACAGCACGCAGCCTGACAAACCAGCCTTGGCATGAGCGAGGTCTAGGGATTATTGGGGCGATTAGGGCTTAGCGTCTGGGTTTGAGGTTTAGCGATTGAGGTGGGTTTTGAGGTCGGGACTGGGCTAACCACTTGAAGATGATGCAGCGGCTATGCAGGAATCATGGTACCATGTTTTGATGTGCCTGCACTACGGCCATCTATAGACGAATACCATTGTAACCCGGCATGAAGAGCAACTTTATGGAAATCTGAAGAAGACTCAAATGTGCCTTGTAAGCGGACACGGCATCCTCGGCGCACTGCACGCCCTTCAGCAGCACCTCTTCCACAGGGGCTACAGGCGCTTGCCTGTCCCCGAGGGTTCAGGCTCAGGGTTCAGGGTGTAGTTACGTCATGCCTTTGTTGGAGACCACCTCAGTTCCGCCATCGTATGGTTTAGTTTGAAAAATTTTCTTTCCGCAGACTGCAAGTCGTGGCGGATGAATCTCGACAGTACTGCTCGGTTTTGGCCATGCTGTCTTGGATCACGGCAACATGAACAGAAACGAACCTCGATAGAATGTGGTCTGCGCGTGAGGCAATTCTGGCGGCGGGCATGACACAAACTGCACACAGTAGAGTCAGTAGAGCATGTGGAGTTTCTCGGAGACTGTCTTCGCTGCCGATGGGCATGGCCTCATATCGGGCGGGCACAAGCAAATGGCCATTTGGGCAGCAAAAGAAGGGGACCTTACAAAAGCCACAGTAGAGGTCGTCAGGGTAAAATGCGGAAGTCGTGGGGCCAGAGCAAGGAAATGGGGCCAGAGCCAGGAAACGCCAAGATTTATTGACGGCTCGTCCCAACTCCGGAAAAAGCCAGGACTGCGCCTGTTATTTTGTGGGGCAGATGTGCCAACAAAAGCCGCCGGGTCTTGGGTCTGTACCTTTAGAACCACTCCATGGGTGCCCTCTAGGGACCGGACAGGGCTGATGCCAGTCGCTTAGCTTTGCCTATACTCCGCGTGTGCGTTCTTCTCGCTGCTCACAAAGCTCGGGAAGTTTCGGGCTCTTGTGTAGCAGACACGAGCTGTCAGCTAGTTCTAACTGTTTAGGATCAAGGATTTAAGGACGTGCATGGAAGGGTTCAGTTTGGATCTAAGCACAAGTTCGGGAATCCGAAACCCTCAGTATTCAAACCCAACCCTGAACACTACATTGCACATCCGACCTTCATCTTCGTGATGCTCTTGAGCCACGGCACGTCCTGACATCACCCAGCTTTCTGGAGCCACTGCACACTTTCGGGGCTTGGGCCTCGGGGCCGTCCCCAAAGCCCTAACACCTGCTGCCTGGACGAGACCTGAAAGAACCAAGACTGCACGCTCATGGTCGTTTTGGACGAGGTGGTGATGCTGCAAACCCAAGCCCTCCTGAACCTTCAAGGACCCTACCAAAAGCTCACCATCTGACTAAGCCGCGGCTCCTCCCAGTTGAGGCCTGGGTCGATGTAGCCTGTGATCTGTCTAAGGTTTGGGGCAGAAAGCTGTGAGACTTAGGGGCCTAAACCCCTCAACCCGATGCCCCACGCCGAGCGATCCGGATCAGCATGGTCCTAAACCTCTCACCCTGAACACTCAATGATAAACACCCAAGCCGAGCACGCACTGTTGCGCAGAGTTGCTGCTGATGGCACGGGTAGCACCCTGAGAACGGTCCACAGCACCTGCTCTGGAATTGGCTTCACGGAGGTTTCAGCAATACAGGTTATGGCCCTTATGTTAAGGGTCCTACTAGTCGCGCCCTACATTACGGGACCCTTCTGTTCTGAAACGTCCATGTCAGGGCTCAAGATTTTGGAAGTCGAAGCGGCGGTCAGGATCTACCCTTCGATGAAATGATGATGGACTTGGGAGCCAATTGGCATGCTTCCGAAAAGCTTGTGACGGCTTGTGAGTTTTCTTGCAACAGACCTGCGGCTTCTTCTGCACTTTATGGGTATGTGCATGATGCTTTGGCTCAGGAGTTCCAGAATCATATGTTGGGCGCGAGGGTCAGTGGGTATCTGAGCCCTGGGCGCAGGCTTCGAGGTTTTATAGTGTGTTGCAACAGGGCGAACCCAAAGCCTCGGAATCTTCCTGAGGCCTGACAGGTGCAGGCACCAGGGGCAGGACCATGACTGCAATTGACTGATGACGACTCCTCTTAGTCCTGCAATGCTCACGACCATGAAAGACATCGTCACCACGACCACGATCATGAGGACGACTATGGCCATGATCAGGACGATGGTGCGTTCATGTTCAAGCGAAAAGCCTTACTGCAACCAGAACCAGGCATAATCTCGAGCTTTCACAACAGCAGCGCGCCGTCTTCCTCATCGTCGCCCTGGACATCCGAGCCCTGCTGGGTGAACTTGTTCCTGCATGTCTGGCTTTGCTTGAGCGCCACTCTAAAGAAGGCTCAGGCATTCAAGGGGTCCTTAAGGGACTGCAGAGCTTGAAGGAAACGGGTCCAGGGGCATCGAAGGCCTCCGGAGGATTCAGTGCATTCCAAAATCGAGGCTTGGGGGTGGCACACCCATAGGGCTTTGTGCCTTTTGGGGTTTCATGCTTCGCGTTTGGCGTGAAGGTTGTTGCTTGTACGTAACTTCTCAGTTTGAGAGAGACAGCCCTGCTCTCGAGAGTCTCAACCAATCTCTTCATGGGCCCCAACATACTAAGTCACTAAATTTTGTAATATAGGGGCCTGAATAATTAGAATAGGGTTTGGGCCCCGTTATACTGTAACTGTAATCCGGAACCCCCGCAATAGTATAGGTAAATATTCTGGCCCCTACAGTAAACTCCCCTACACCGACCCCCGCCAACAGCGCTCCACTCCTGGCCTCATGTCCTTCTCGCGGCGGCCGAGCTGGGGTGCATCCACGGTGACAAAGAGCGCCTTGCAGCTTTCCGGCGGCGATTGCAGTAGGGGTATATGGGGGTGGTGGTGAGTCCATGCAGGAACGAAGGGGGGGAGGGGAGGGCATTTCCGGGAAGGGCCTCGGACCATAAATCTGCTTCTTAACCAAAAATGATCCGGAGCTCGACCGAGCACCTTGACGCCCGCGTCCTCCAGCTTCTTCACGTACTCCTCGGACCTCCGGAGATAAAGATGAGAAGCTCTGCACTGGCTTACGACACAGCTCAAGGGCATTTCGGGTTCAGGATAAACTCTACTCCCTAAAACTCAAGAGTTTCGGATTGGCAGACTTGTAGAATCTCTGTTGCAGGGCATGTTGTCAGGCTTGGGGGGGAAGCTGCAAAGAGGCTTTGCCAAGCCCTGGCTGCCGGAACTACCCGGCTCCACCTCGAGCGCTCTGGGTTCACGTAGAGCTGGGAGAAGACCTGCTGGTCCGGGGTCCTGATATGAAAGAGATGATCCACTTTAAGGCTGACACTCCGGAGCCCGTTTGTTGTTAACAACTTACCATCACTGAGTTAAATGGGGTGCCGGGCTCACCGTGGCAGAAGCTACACCCTCAATCTTCAGGCTCAAACCCAGAGCCCGAAAATCCGTAAAGCCGCAGTCACTGCCTTCACTACCCCCTTAGCCCTAAACCTCGACCTGCGCTTGGGGCCTCTGCGTGGGATCTTGGCGGATGTTGTACCGTAAGTGCAATAAGAAATCCTAACGAATGCTGGACCACATGTGGGATTCATCCTAGAGCCCAGTCCGTGCAGCCAGCATCTCATCGAGTGTGTAGGAGCTCAGGGTGGGAAGCCTGGGTGCTGGGCTCTTGGGGCTTAGAGTTTGGAAGAGTTTAGGGTTTGAGTCTTGAGGCCTGTGCTTGTGGGTAGTTGAGGTTACGGGTTTGGGCTTTCAGCTGTTTGGGTTCGGTGGGTTGGTGGGTTCCTCCTTCTCTCATCCCACTTCGACCGCATCTTCTGGCACTAGATGTACTTGAGGCAGCACCGCTCATGAAAGTATCTTAATATTAGCTCCATCAACTTGGTTGACCCAGTCAGCCAGGCTATTCTCTGAGAATTGGGCCTCGTTTGCCCTTTCGGGAAGTCTTCCCCGGAAGCATCAGCTTTCGGAGTTAGCGCATCAGCTTTCGGGTTTCCTGGCTTTTGCGAGTTTAGGTTTACGGTTCTGGAGCTGCAGAGCTTTAAGAGCACGGGTAGGTGGAATGTGCATTTACTGGAATTCTTTCATGTTTCTTACGGCGGTGGGGCTAGTGCGCCCGGTACTTTTGACCAAGGACCTTTAGTTTCAAGTTTTCAGGCTCCTGATATGGCGACGCCTCCGGGCTCAGGGGTTCGAAGAGCCAAGCCGCATGTAGGGCACGCCAGCCTTCTTGGCCGCCTCACACGGGGTTTTGGCAGTTCTGCGGTTTATGGTTCAGGGTTTAGGGTTAGGGAGAAACCAAGAGCAGCGTGGATAAGAGTACAAGAGCTCCACTTCATGGTCGGATGTTGGGTTGCAATTCCTGGGATCTTGGGTGCACGGAAATCGCCTTATGCAGGAATGACCCGGAACCCCAAACAGGCATCGGGAAGCGTCCCAGCCTTCACGATCGCCACCTCTCCATCCTGCTCAGGAGATGGTGCGTTGCAGTACATGTCCGAGGCACTGAATTTCTCTCTTTGATTCTACAACCAGGCGACTTCCGGTTCAGGGTCGAGGTGAGATTCTGCTTGAGATGTATGGCTCACGGGCGAGGAAGGCTGCGTTCTTCGCGGCACAGGCTCCTTATGCCAGAAATAGAACCTCAAGCATTCTCACCTGGATCCCTTTAAAACCCTTCACCTTCCAGAATCCTCAAGGCTACGACCCCCAAATCCTGGAATCCTCAATGACTCGCTCTAAAAGCCTTCAGTGACTCCTCAGTGGCTCAAGGGCAAACACCTGGCAATACCGAAAATGCGGCCCCTTTGCCTGGTGAGCAAGCTTCGCCAGGGCCGTGGCTGTGAAGTACCTTTTTAGGGTCTAAGGTTAAGGGTTCGGGCTTTTTGTCTTAGGCTCTTAGCGTGTTGAGGTTTGGTGTTTTGGTATGTTGGCTTTGTGTCTTGGGGCTTAGGTCCTTCTGGAGCTGTACGTCAGTGGGGCTCGAAGCGGCATTTGCTTCAAGCAGGATTGTAGGCTGTCGATTGCGAACCGGTCGAACATTTGTTGGGTTGAGTTGTCGTCAAGTTTCGCCTTGGCCGGATCTTATCTGCCTTCCGCTTTTTGGTTTAGGCCTTCTGCAGGGCTTCTGGTTTAGGGTTCAGGCCGGCTTGTGAAAGAAGCCGCAGTGTTCCCCAGTATCCCCAGACACAGACAAATCGATAAATCAGAAGCCCTGTGGGGTTTGGGGTTCTGTGAAGCCGAAACCCCCGCAGCTCCAAACCCGCGATTTTCGCTAAGCGCTTGGATGCTCAAACCGCCGATGCACCCCTTTTCTTCGCTCTGAGCCTGCCTCTCATCCCAAACTCATGACTAATCCTGATTCGGGCTGTCTACACAAATATGAACTTCCATGGGCGCTATCAGATTGCATGGGTTTGAAGGATCTTTCAAATCGTTGCTCCACCCAGCCCAGAATCCAGGTGACCTGAGGATTCTTCCAGTTCAGGGTTGCTTTCCGGCGTTGGGCCGCGCTCTCGGCTGCTGGGAGGCTCCGGCCCCTGCATTTTTGAAAACGTGCGCCTAGGACCATCCGCAATGCTGAAGCCCGAAGTCAAGCTTTGTAGCATCGAAGGTTGTCGACTTGATGCAGACCCAGCTGCAGGGGCACAGATGCTGGGACACCTCGGAAGAAAGGGCATCCTATCTACGTTGCATTTCATCATGCTCGATCTGCTACTCACAGCAAACCCTAAAGTCGAAATGGTCACACGGCCGGCGACATCATTAGGCTCTTTTGTCGAGCGCCGGGTTCACGGTTCAGTGTAGCGCTGGTACACGAGAAGCAGCAGAATAAGACCGACATCACACCTTGAATCCAAACAGTACACCCTGAGCCAGCCATCAACCACTGAGTCCTGCACGAGCATTCCAAACTCTCCATACAAGCCCAGCAAACCTGAACCCGAAAACCGTGCTCCAAAGCGGAAGCTGTGTATGGACTTGAATGCCGCACATTTGCGCTATGATCGGGCAACCTCAAACCATCTCACAACTCCAACTTAGCCCCCGAAACCCGAAACCCTGAACCCCCGACCCCCCAAAACCCAAACCTCAAAGCGTCAAGTGGCCCAGGATGTGAGTGGTCATGTCGATCTCCTCAGCCCCCGGGCGTTTGGGGCTTGAGGCTTGCAGTTCGAGGTTTTGGGCGTTTAGTTTGGTTTGAGGGCTTTTTGGGGTCGAGCATAGGGAGTCGGGCTCCTAGTGGGAGCGACGTGCAGCTCAGGGTCTGGAGCGTTAAGCTTATGCCCAATACCAACTCTCTTTGGGGTTTTGCTTGTTGCGCTTCGCGTTTCTAAGTTAGTGGTGACCATTTCCATTTTCTAACCATGCAACCCCCCCCTAGGCCACCTGAAGACCCAAACCATAACAACCTATACCTCAACCCTCAACCCACCCAAAAACCCAACCTAAGACCCACATGATGGAACCACCAGAAGAACCATACACCACCACATAGAATTATCCCACCCTCAACTCCATACACCCGCACCCCCATAGAAAAACCCATATTCCCCAACCCGAAATCCCTAACCCTAGAAAATGGAAATGGTCTTCTTAAATAATTTTACAAGAATAGGAATAAGGTTTAGGAATAAGGTAGGAATAAGAAACAAGAATAATATTATTTCAACAAGATAATATTATTGTTGGTTTATTATTTAGGCTTGACTAGTTCGCCGTATTCTTCTTCAATGTCCTTAATACTTTTATTCAACCAATTAACACCATTCTTTGGCTTCACATCTAAATAATTAGTGTCATTGTTTCCTACAAGGTTACAAAGTATTTCAATATGTTCAATTAAGTTTGAATACTGTTTTATTAAATTTTTATCTTCCTGAATTTTACCTTCCAAAATAGATATATCGCGCCTGACATTCAAGACATCTTCTTGGTCAAAAACACTTTCATAGACTTTAAGCAAGATACATAACTCCTTAATTTTATTTGAATAATCTATTTCATTTAGTTTCATTTCATATATCTTCTTGATATACTTCGCTTGTATTTTATATGTATTTAAATCTGTATAATCCATTTTCCTCTTAATATATATATAGTTGTTATTTCTTTAAGTGTTTTTTCTTCAGAAATTCTTTTCTTAAGACCTATCAACAGGAATTTCAATAACTATTCTGTCCTTATGTTTGCCAAACAGCATAAAATAATCTTCTAAAAACTCATCGTTCATTAGCAACTGATGGACGTGATTGAATGCTTTCTCAGGATCGGACTTAGGCTTCTCGGGATCGGATGTAGGCTTCTCGGGTTCAGGTTGCGGTTCTGGTGTTTCCTCTTCATCAATAAATTTATTAGGAAATTGTTCGTTTAATCGTTTGCGTATTTCTCTTTTCTGCTTTTCGTACTCTGCCTTAATACCTGCTTGCATTTCATCGTTTAGTTTGCCTTCTTTCCTTAAATTACCTAACTTCGTTAAGTAACCTTTCATCAATATATTTAGTTCCGAGTTCGGATGTAACGCATAATGGAAATGGGCATCCCAATTTTCGTGTTTTATTGTGTGTCCGCATTCTTCGCATAATTGGCTCCCCTTTGCTCTTTCCTCTCTTCGTGCTTGGTTATACTCGTTCTTGTTTTTGCCGTAACATTTTCTTTTCGCTTCACGGCACCTATTACAAGTCTTAAAACCGTCAAGCTCTTCAACATCTTTAGTCGTGCAACATGATTTGCACACTCGCTGTTCCATCTTACTATATTAAAAAGTCTAGTCTTTAGGCACGGTTAGACTGAAACAATACTCGAATGGTTTGAATTCTTGAATTCAATCATTAGAACATGGCGCGGGGACTATCGGGGTTTTTTCTCCTTCTTCCAACAGCACGAAACAAACTAATTAGACCATTACCACATTCTGTTGATGCGCTTATGGAAGCACACGGGGCACTGGCATGGGGGCACTGTCATAACATATTAAAGATACGCCTTTAGGTTATTTTAGTAAATCTTCTAACTGATAAAACTCAAACAACAGTTTAAATCGTTTCTTGTAATCTTCATAATGATAATAATCCTCTAGTTCATCCAAAATCGCATTTAATCCAGCATCGTATTTTCTTATATTCCTTCGTTCCTCTAACCAATTTTTCTTCTCTTCCTCTTTTTCTTTCTTAGAAAATAAACACTCCATATTTATATTATATAAATTTCCTACTAATTTGTAGTTTCAAATCATTTAGTTCAAACTCCAGCCTTTCTATGTCCTTCTTAATGACTTCAATGTCTGTTTCAGTTCCTTCTAATCCTTGTTCGCATTCCACAGGAGTAATTCTACTTTGTCCCCATCCAGTATCGCATATTTCAACGCTTCCGACTTGACCGTCAGTTTTGAATATCCCGTTTTCATCGGGCGATACATGACGCCCAGCAGAACCAAATTACAAATTTCGTCTATCCTCTATAACATTTGTTGTAACTATGTTGTTTTCCTTTGTTGTTTTAGTTTCCTTATGGTATGATTGTCTTTTACATCTACAAGGGATACAAGATATACCACTGGCATTTATGAAAAACCCTTTTTTCTTTTCACTAGCAGTTATATCGCTCATTTATATTATTTAGATTTTTTAACATTTTTCAAGCAAAAAAAACTGCTTTTACAAACTCTAATGATAAATAGCAACATCGTTTTACCTTACTATCTTTTATTACCTGCGCTTCTACTACTTCTAAACCATTTATCGTTTCAGTATAAGTATCATAGTTTTCATTCATTATATATTTACATCATATATTTTCTAATTAGTAATAATTATGAGTGAAGATATACCTAAAGTAGAACCAATAGACATACCCGATTATAAGTATAAAAATAGTAAATATGAAATGATGCCCAAGTTGCCCGCTAGGATGCTATGTGCGGCATCTTCTACGGGAGGCAAGACGGTGCTTATCCAAAACCTAATACTGAAAATCTACCGAAACTCCTTTGAAAGGATTTACATTTTTCACCAACCGTAAATGTCGATGACACATGGACACCAGGTAAGAAACATATAACCGATGTAATGAAGGTGGATACAGAAAAAGAAAAAGTTTATGAAGACTACGACTACGACCCTATAGCATTGAAGAAGTTAATAGAAACACAGCATAAAGTCATTGATTTTCAGAAGAAGAATAAACAAAAGGATTTGTTTAGCATTTTGATAGTTGTTGATGATTTTGCAGATGACCCAAAATTTGTAAGATACTCAAGCATTCTTCACGGTTTATTTACTCGTGGAAGACATACTACTCAAAAATACAATGTCTTAGCACCGATAATTCGTTTAAATGCTAGTGCTTTGTTTATATTCAGATTGAAAAATATGAATGAAGTTAATAGCTTCCTGGAAGAAAACAGCGCGTTAGTTGATAAGAAAACACTATACGATATGTATCAGCAGGCCGTTAATTTTGCTCCTTTCTCGTTCTAATAACATGTTTTTTATAAACTTTGAACAGCATTTCGAAATTGATAACAATAATAATATTGTATAATTATATTATTAATTATTGTTAAAATAATGATACAGGACAACAATGTAAAGAAGTAAAATGAAAACAAGGACATCTCTTTTTCTTTTTTCATGCTTCTACTTTCTTTTCTTCCATTTCTAACTTATCTAATAGGTCTTTCATCGCCGTTAATAGTATATCCGTTTCCGATACTTCCCTACGTTTTTGTTTTATTTGTTCCACACAAACTTTATATTGATTTTGAAACTCACTCATATACAATAGCTTATATTATATTAATCACTATCGCTATTTTTGTTTACTTTCTTCTTCAGCTTCGTTATTTCGCCTTTCATTGTTGTTATTGTTTTTCAAGCTTTTCAACACGATTTAATGCGTCTTGTAAAGCGCTCCATAAGATAGGCGCTGTCATTGTATAATCAAATTTTAAATATCCGTCCGTTCCCTCTTTTACTATGTTCTCGGCATCTTCTTAGCGTTCATAAAGTCATTAGCAATAAAACCGCAACACGATTTACCTTGCTGTCTGTCATCAATAAAACGGTAAGTTTTCGGAACAATGTATTTAACTAAATCAGCTGCAATTTTACTATCCAGTTCTTTAATGTCCTTCTAATCGGATGAAGGTATTAAACTTCCAGTATATTCAACATCACCATCAACAACTATTTTAGCGGTTTCAACTTTGAAGACATCTTTTGTTCCTGTTTCTATAATCGTTTCCCCATCGGTGTCTGGGTTTCTTAAATATATTTGTTCTACATTTCCTGCCGATGTATTATGTGTTATACTAAACCTTTCAAAGAAATTAACGGCATTGCCTAACACTCTAAATTCTGGTGTTCCTGTAAAATTAACATCTACATCAAATTCTCCCTCTGCTGTTAATTTGCCAACTACATTAACGGTTTCATTACACGTTGTCGCCTCATTTTATGTTATTCCTGCTGAGTTGTTTAGTTGTAAAAATATTTCGCTTGCTTGTGGGTCGGCGTTTCTATTTCCTTGTAACGAGAAATTTTGTTCTGTTGTTGATATAACATTTAATGAATTATTAGCGTTTCCTTGTTGACATATTCTACCACCGCCACTAACCAAAATACTATTGTTAAATGTAGCTGCTCCCTGAAAAGATACTGTGCCACCAAAATTACTATTACCACATCCTACACTTAATCTATTTGCTCCTGCTATTTCTCCAATCCCTAAATTTAAACAATAAACGCCACCATTACTAACTGTATTTAGTAAAAGCAACGACGGACTATCATTACTAGTACTATAAGCATTAATATTAAATGAATGCATCCTTATGTATCCTTGTGCGTTTTTTACATCTAAAACACCCGAGGCATCTGTTGTATGTTTAAATACAGTTGTACCGTTAGTATTAGTTGAAGTTATTGTATCCCCATTCATTGTAATATTATTATCAACTTCTAAACTATCAACTTTGGTAGCTCCTCCTACTGATAAAAAGCTTTCATTTGCTTTACCTATTCCCACTTCGGCACTTGTTAAACTTCCTAACCTCATTCTGTTAGAATTACTATCGGCACTATTATCATTTAATATCAGAATATTTCCGTCGCTTGTATTAGCGTCAGTGCATCGTAAATTATTATTAATATATATATATATATATATATATATCCATTGTGCCGTCCCGTCTCTAATTCTTAATGTTGGATTACTGATATTTGAAACTCTCCATAACGAAATACCATTAGTTGAAATTGGTAAAAATACAGTATCATTTAAAAACGATGTAGCGCCGTTTATAAATACTTGCTTAAAAAATGCTGTTCCGTTTGCTGTGTTATTACATTCTATATAAGTGTTTGTCAGTGTCGTCATTAGTTCCGTTAATTAATCTGATGGCCTAAACTACACGAAGGAAGGGTTTCTGAGACAGGGGGACCTAACATCCAATTTTATTCCTATTATAGATATTCTATTAGAGAAGACCATTTCCATTTTCTAGGGTTAGGGATTTCGGGTTGGGGAATATGGGTTTCTCTATGGGGGTGCGGGTGTATGGAGTTGAGGGTGGGATTTTTCTATGTGGTGGTGTATGGTTCTTCTGGTGGTTCCATCATGTGGGTCTTAGGTTGGGTTTTTGGGTGGGTTGAGGGTTGAGGCATAGGTTGTTATGGGTTTGGGTCTTCGGGGGCGTAGGGGGGTGTGCATGGTTAGAAAATGGAAATGGTATTCACTAACTTTCTAACCATGCGCAGACCCTGTTACATCAATGCGCCAAGATACCGGACCCTCGGCATCCTGAAACTGCAAGAGTAAGTCCCAAACAAACAAAACCAAGCCATGTGTAAACTCTAGGCCGGGCAACCCTCAAGGTTACTACCGAACCCGAACCGAAAAACTCGACGATCCAGTAGACCCGTATCCGTATCTTTCCCTCTTGTCTGAGCAGGTGTCCCGCACGTTCACCAGGATCCGGGGGCGCATCGTGATGCGCTGGAAGGCCTGGGACTTCCATGCTGCCGCTGCTTCTTACCACGTTTATGAGTGCCGTTGGCTCTGCGCTATAAGCATGAACTGCGACCTTCCTCGTCAGCATGGCTACAATCCGAAGGTTCGTGACTCAGGCATTTGAACCAGTAGCCTGCTCCGAGCCCCGCCGGCTGAGGGTCTTGGGCCCCGAGTGGACATGTATGAGCCTTGAGTCTTTTCGGTGAGCCCGCACGTTCTGGACTTCCTGCAAGTTCGATTCGGAAGTTGAAGGCTTTGCCATTCTTTGGGGGAGGTGTTCGACTGTGGAGAGGCTTTGCCATCTCCAGGCAGACAGGTGCCTGCAAACAGGCAAGCTGCCAAGTGTAATAAAATAAAAGTCTTGACGATCAACGGTGATCGAGTGATCTTGGCNTCCGCCAAGTCCTTCGACTTGTCGACGAGCTTGTCCTTCACCACATCCATGGCTTTCTTCAAGTGTTTCGCAAGGTCGCAGATACCGAACTTCATGGCTGCTGTACAGTGCGATTAAGCCCGGAGGTTTTTAGAGCGACTAATCAAGCCTCGAGCAGCTGGCAAGTTGAAATCACAGTCTTGCAACACTTCCAAGCCAAAAACCAGCACCATCGCTGCCAACCCTCATGTAAATCCCGCATCCAAAAAATTCATTGAACACATCACAAACCAGAGACAAGCCCTCAACGGTTCAATGTGGAATGCTAACATGGCTTTCCACGACAAGTTCAAGTGAGAGCATCAAACCCTCTTTAGTCAAATCGCGACATTAAACTCGAGCTCAAGAAATTNGAGACAAGCCCTCAACGGTTCAATGTGGAATGCTAACATGGCTTTCCACGACAAGTTCAAGTGAGAGCATCAAACCCTCTTTAGTCAAATCGCGACATTAAACTCGAGCTCAAGAAATTTATGTTGTCTTCTTGCGCAATTCTCTGAAGGTCACCGTGTCTGCAAGCCAGAGGTCAGTAGCCCTGAGGACGGAGAAAATCAGAGGTGGCAAATCATTCTACAAGTAAAAACCTACATAACACTCCGTACTGCGGTGCTCAAAACCCTTGAAGGAAAGCAGTTGCAGATCGCAATGTCGAGTTTTCAGAGAACAAAAAATTAAATCCAATTACCAAAAGACTCCAAGGCCCCTTCATGAAGGATTATACCTTCAGCTATAGAGGGATACTTGATATGGTGTACGGGTTCTTCCTCTATTCAATAGCTTAATAGCCCTTCACCTAGACCTCAGACCTCTCAACTCTAAACTTGAAGCCAAGCCCTCTTGCCGGAAAGCTAAGTCCTATAAGTCCGATCTAATGTCAACTCAAAAAGCTGAAGCCTATAGTCCTAAACTCCATTCTCTCGGACTTAAGTCCTACACCCCCATCTATGCGCGCAGAACCCTCACCATGTACCCTAAACCCTCACCCTCCCCTGCCTTCGTATTAGTATCAGCTCAATGTTGTCAAAAAATGACGAGCTCCGCTGAGGCTTGAGGGTTAAGGGTTCAGTCCTTACGGTTTAGGGTTTAGGGTTTAGATGGGTTGAGGATGCAGGGTTTCGGCAGCAGCATGGTCCAGGGTCCAGGCTGCAGGGTTTGGGGCTTGAAAACCTTGGATCTAAGGAGATGGGCACATTTTCAGTGAAGGCTTTGCCATGTGTTCGACTGTGGAGAGGCTTTGCCATCTCCAGGCAGACAGGTGCCTGCAAACAGGCAAGCTGCCAAGTGTAATAAAATAAAAGTCTTGACNGTGTTCGACTGTGGAGAGGCTTTGCCATCTCCAGGCAGACAGGTGCCTGCAAACAGGCAAGCTGCCAAGTGTAATAAAATAAAAGTCTTGACGATCAACGGTGATCGAGTGATCTTGGCTTGGTGGCCCCTCAACTAATGAGGGTCCGGAATTTGAGCCCAGGGTCTCGAGACAAAAATCAAGCCGGCTGAGCACGACTTTCAGCCTGCGGGTAGTCGTTGACAGACTGCCCTTACAGGACTACTGTAAGTGTTCGTGCACTTGGTGCTGAGTGTTCAACAACATCTCAACAGTGTTGGTGCCCGTTGATCAGGGCCCAAGGTCGATCATCCTCACTTTGCCGCCCAGTTCAGAACGGTGGATTTCATCAGCGAGAGAGGGTCGAGAAGGGCACCCAAAAATTTTTACCCCGTCCACAAACTCTCCCATGAAATCGATCGCACCGTCCGCCAAGTCCTTCGACTTGTCGACGAGCTTGTCCTTCACCACATCCATGGCTTTCTTCAAGTGTTTCGCAAGGTCGCAGATACCGAACTTCATGG